>OZ010787.1:256069848-256262348 GCA_963932465.1 Maratus speciosus
GATTGTCGTCAGCTATATATCGAATACCTTCCTTTTTTAACGCCATAATTTGAAATATTGTACTAAATATTTTTTATTTGAATATGTAAAAGAATGTAACTCAGCGTAACACTTATCAATTACATTATTATAGAAATAAATTTTAAAACGAGAAATAATATTGCTCTTTGTCATCTTTGTGCCATATGTGTTGGCACTATGCTTTATCGTCTGAGTTTTATTCGACAGTGATGCAGTTGCAATATGGATCTATAACCAGAGGTAGCCATGAGCTGTGCCTTCTGGATAAAGTTGTAAAATTTAATATTTCTTAGCGATGAGCATTTATTGAGTAAAGAGTGTATTCATGGTCCGCTGACTACGCAAAATACGACTTGGATTAATGAAAATTATGCTTTAAACTTCTGACATACTGCGGATATAATTTAAGTGAATCAAATCAACATTCATCGCAAATTGCCAATCAAGTTCCGTGCCGCCGACTTTGTTCGAAATTTTAAGTTTAGAAGTGAATCTGTTGATTCTTAGCTCTGCTGTTCCCCCAAAAATGTTCAGGGATGCTAAAAAAAGATTTGAGGCTTATTCGCTAGGAAATAAATTAACTTTGATGATAAAATGATTGTTTCTGATTTTAAGTGGTAGTATTAAAAACAGTGACATCTATAAAAATAAACAGTTTTTTGTAACAAATTGCAATTACTATAATTAAAAATCGAAAACATAATGAGCAAAGGCAAACAATACTTTAAAAAATAAGACTCGAAGGGTCAAAAAATGAATTAGAATTGCCTAAAATTACATCCGAAAGTATACTCAATATAAATGAAAGCGAAATAAAATCCGAATAGTTCGATCAATTAATAAAAAGTATTCGAACTTTAACTGTAGAAATTCTTGTACGTCTTAAAGGTTGGTGGGGGGGGGGGGGGGGGGGAGAGGGGATTCCTTTTCTTTATAACAAGCCTTAGCACTAAAAATGTTTTAGAATAATATAAAAAAATTTGCCAAATGTACTAGGGGATAAAGACTCTATAATAACTTACTTACATGACAAGGATATTGCGAAATCGGAAAAAATAATAGAATGTCTTTTTAGATTTTCAACCAACGTCTTAATCCTGTTTTTGAGCACTTTAGAATTGCTCTCAAACATCCGCATGAAACTCATTTACAGTTTTTCTTCATGTAAAAAAAACCAGCTGTGATTATTTAAAATTAAAAATGGTATCGGATTTCAAGACTCTTAAACATATAACATTGGATAAATTCTAACAAACACCAGGTAAACAATTTCCTTCACCAGTGAAGAGAGATTGTTTTCATAAAATTAATTAGGCAAATAAATTGATTTATATTTGAAGTCTCGTGGAAAAACTCTTACTGAGAATTTTAGTGGTAATTGTAAATCTACGAGTACTAACTCAAATTGTGTAGCTAAAATGCTTTAAATTTACATTTGTTTTCAAACTGTCCTTCAAAGTATTCGTACATTTGCAAAAAGCAACATCAAAGTTTGCATTTTCAAAAAGCAAATAATAGCACATATGCGAAAAAAAATTTTCTCATCCGAACGAAATAAACAAGAGAAATTCAATGTCGCAGAATGTTCAGATTTCAGGTCAACATGTATCATCGACCTTTAAGACTAATGCGGAGGAGTTCGTTCAGAAAACATTTATTAAGTATTCGAATAAAATGAGCAGTTTCACTTTCTACTGTAATGTTTTGTTATTGATGAAACAGACCATAAATATAAAAAAATATATAATACAGATCATAAATATAAATAAATTGTGTTTGTTGGATGTAGGTACCTAGTCTAATTTTTTATCTCGCCGTTTCATGGAACTATTGCAGATAAAAAATAAAAGGTAAAACAAACATTCTGGTGTCGGGACTAAACGATGCTAGAGTAATAATTAATCATAAAGGTAACAAATCAATATACAATAAAGATGAATTTTGTAAAAAAGGTGGATTTCTTGGTAGTTCCAAAAGTAACTTCATATTTGACGCTTTTGCGGCCATTTGACATTTCAATGCAGGATTTTCCTAATGTAAATTTCGCAGATGATATATTTAATATACCAGAAAATATAGATATGCTGTTAGAAATTGGAACTTTTTGACCTTGTGAGACTGGAACAAATTCATGTTGGTAACTCCGATCTTACTCTGAGACAGTTTTTGGTTTTGTTGTATCGGGACATTTCTTAACTTAGAATGTAAACAGGGATAATTTTTGACTTATAAAAAAAAAAAGAAAAGAAAAAACTTGACAGAACCCTTAAGATAGAGAACAATGAAAGTTGAAAATAATTTTGTCAAACATTTTGTAGAATAGTACACACGAGATAAAACCAGAAGGCATGTCGTTAAAATGCCCTTAAAAGAGGATCCAAATACGGCAATTCCACACAATTCAAAGAAAAACTACATTCTTTATGGAGACTATATTCAGATATTTTAAAGGATATAAACAGTTAGGCCACATGATTGAGATTAGAGAAATCGAAGAGGAAAAGGTATCTTATTACATACCCCATCCTGGAGAGAGTATAGGAGAGTAGAGACGAGTAGGTCATCTGCTCAGAGTATTTAATAACTAAGGGAAGCTATCTTAATCTATACGATATAACGAAGGTATAATACAGGGTAACTTCGGCTCCATTTAGAAAATGCATTTTGGCTTTCACAGCAGACATTCAAAAAATGTATAGGCCAATTTTTATCCGTATAGATTAGTTACAAAAAGTTTTATGGATGAAAGACTTTTACGAACCAATTGTAAATTTTGAATTAACTACACTTGCTTATACTATTTTTGCGCATGAGAACATTTTTTTTTGGGAGGGGGGGGGGGGGGGCAGAACACTACGTCGGCGGTCTAAAAATGAAGGAAATAAGTTTCCTTTGCCAGCACTTGTACTGAGAGAAGACCTGTACTGTACTTTGGGCCACTTTTTCCTGGTTCCACTAACATTTTCGTTATTAAAAAATATTATGATTTTTCAACGTCGAAATTGAGTTGTGAGCAATTAACATGAAACAATAAAGCAAACTGTATGGTTTTAAAGATGCAATTTTTTATTTTTTTATTTTTTAACTATTTTAAAATTTTGGAACAAAGTAGCCTCTGCTGGGTTTTTTTTTTTTGGCAATTTCACTTATTTTCATATAAAATGAATACATTTCATATGTTGGGATATTGAAACCCCCTTGGAGTAGGATCTGCTACTGAATTAACACAGCAAACTTGATAAACAATTTTTTTTTTTTACATCTAAACACAATAAACCAATCGTTAATATTAAGGACACTAGAAACAGTTTTATCATGTTATCCCCAGCAACTGGAACAAAAATAGTTAATGAAACATTTTGGCTACAGTAACATTTGAAAAAAGTTACTTAATACATTTTTAAATAGATTTGGTTGTATAAAAGGCATTTCTAAGTAACTGGCTCTATTTCTGCACCATAAAAGGCCTGGCACAAAGTAGCCCCGTAAAACTAGTTTTTATGTTAGCTTTATGAAAAGTAAATATTTTCTGTCAAAATAAAAACTATGATCACACATGGGTTACAAGGTACTGAACGTAATATATTGACATTTACCTTATTTGTATCTCTTATCCAGATTGTCTCACTACAGAAAGTTTGGGGAGTTAAAATCTACACGCGAAAACAGATTTTTACAAACACATCCAGTGTTGCCACTAACAAATTTTAACTACCTGAAACTATTCAAAATACCCTATAGTAGTGTATACAATATCTACTAAAAAAAAACTTTTCAAAAGTAAAAAAAAGCCAAGCAAAAAAAAGAAAAGAATAAAGGTGAAAGTTGTGGCTAAAAAATAGTCATATCAAATTTCCAAGCTTATATTACGGTACTTATTTAACATTTTTTGATAAAAATTTACCATATGTAAGTCGAGTACCTAAGTATGCGTTGATAGAAAGCCTTTTCTCCTTTACTAAATACATCATAACGTGTTTCTGAAAAATTTTTTTTTAATTATGCATGATGGGGTTGGCGGCCATCTTTCCATATTTTACACAAATTTCTAAGCACTCAAGCTCGTAATATATTTGCATCATTAAGAATTTCGAACTTCTAGTTTTAGCTACACACAGACAAATTAAGAAAGTTTTTTATTTTGAAAAAACAAATTGATTTTTACGGCTTTAACTAATTAACCCCCTCCGAAAAAAAAAGAATCATAAGATGAAACCTGAAGTTACTTCAGCTTTATTTTTAGACACAAATTTTTAGGCACTCATTTCCATAAATTAAAAGAATAAAATGTTTGCTTTAGTAACAATTTCGAACTTCCAATCTTAACAATGAACTTGTGTCTCTAGCTAAAACTAGAAGTTCGAAATTCTTAATGATGGAAATATATTACGAGCTTTGAGGGCTTAGAAATTTGTGTAAAATATGGAAAGATTGCCACCAAGCCCATCATGCATAATTTAAAAAAATTAATTTTCAGAAACACGTTATGATGTATTTAGTAAAGGAGAAAAGGCTTTCTATCAACGCATACTTATGTACTCGACTTACATATGGTAAATTTTTATCAAAAAATGTTAAACAAGTACCGTAACCGGTCTACCTACATAAGTCTTGTTGCAGAATTTTCATTAGCTAAGAGTTGCATCAAGTTATACATCATGTGAATCTATTAAATTACTTTTGTGAAATACCAGATGGGAGCCATTGATATTTCCAGACCATCTGCCTACATTTTAAACTTGAGTCATTTACTACTATTCATTAATTTTCTATACTAATTAAAGAAGTCGTTGTTTCCATGCCAACTGTACCTTTCACTATTGCTTGCGTGTTTGTTTGTTTTATTGAACACATACATCATATCACATGCGGATCACGGCTGGATTCGAATCTGCTTCCACCGACGCTCTCAAGCGATTAGCGGCATGGTGTCTTATCCACTCAGCCACGGTGGGCCACTATTGCTTTCTCTAATTCCCAGATACTCAAATTTAACCAACTGCACTTAGAATCATGGTCATAACAGAGAACATTTATATGTTAGAGCAGTGTTGCCAGTGGGCTACTTTTTTTTGATTCAAATATCCTAATTGCCACCACTTATTATAAACGGTAAAATTTCCTTTCTTTTCGCCTTAATTAATATGTCATTAAATAAGGCGCATTTTACAATTTCAAAAAAGTGGTGCCAATCAAGTATCTGAAATAAAAAAAAGTAGCCCATCTGGCAACACTGTGTTAGAGTGGTGACATACGCACAAGTCGTGTATTCATATTCAATTTTTTGTCCAAAGTACGGTAACTCATTTTTCAGTAATAGACGAGGAAGATTTCAATTAAACTAACCAGAAAAGTTAACAAACATAGGCTTCCTGATTTGGTTTTATTCAAAATTGTTTTAACCAACCAAAGTTTATGTCCGGGATCCAAATAAATTTTTCTCTGTTAGTAAAATTAGATTGACCAATCAGTAGCCTCCATCCTTGCAGGCTTTTCAGTGTTTACTGCAAACATCAAAAAGATCGGAAAAATGCAGACGCCTGATTGATCAATCTCATCCCGCTAATAGCGAAAAATCTATCTTGATTCCGACCTATTCAACGCCCTTTAAATATTGGAGAAAGCCTTGACACGTGTCAGGAAAACGTCACACAAAGCAGGCAAAACAAAGAAGAAAAATCATTCATTGGCTCGTGAATATGAACGAGCCAATGAATATTGTTTATTTGCTTTGTGTGATGTTTTCGTGACGCGTGTCAAGACTTTCTCAAGTATTTAGGGGGCTTTGCCTTATTTCACCGTCATGAAGTTATGAAAGGAGAGGAACAGACATGTCAATCTTCCCGTGTGAAAAACTAGATAACAAAAAAAACGAGTTCTTTCCTTCTCTTCTGCCCTTTTCTCTCGAATTTGGCCGATAGCGGTCCATTTAGCAGTCTCCAGTACAAGATGCCGCTATATACGGTGGACACAGGAGGGAGGGTGTTAGTACGACTAATGACATAATAGGCCAGTTCATGATGTTTAAAAGTCACACGGAGTTGGATCGAGGCTAACGAAAAAGACAGGCTACCGCGGTGGGTCTGATTCTTCTTTTTTTACAAACCGCTGGAGTCACGTGATGCTCTTTCCGCGCACCTTCATTGGTGCATTCGAGCATCACGTGACTCCAGCGGACTGCAAAAAAAAGAAGAATCGGACCCGCTGCGGTAGCCTGTCTTTTTCTTTAGCCTCAGAGTTGGATCATCTTTACACGATGATTAGTACAAAGCTGCGCGCCGATTTTTTTTGTGTTCATTGCCGTGTACAGATAATCAACTCCGTGTGACGTTATGAACTGACCTTATATGTTGTTGGCCACAGTTTAGGAACAGCGTCAAATGACTTCATCTATATTTACTCCGAGGCAAACGAAAAAGACAGGCTACCGCGGTGCTACAGCGCCTAGAATATATAGTGTGTAAATCGGCTATCCCAGTAATACTTTAAAAAGTGCTAAAATATTGGATCTCTTAAATTTCAAATGATGCTGAAATCCAATGAGTCGATCACAGTGATATCTGCAGGATATTTTGTAAAACTTCATGACGATTTTGTTACAGCGTCTAGAATACCTAGTGTGGAAATATGTTATTAAACAACGCTAAAAATTTGTATCCCATAAATGATCGACGATACTGCGAAAATCCCAAGTGTCGATCGCAGCGAAATCCGCAGGATTTTCGTATTACATTGTATAGACTAGCAATATCTTGCAGTTATAGAAAATATCCTGCAGATGTCGCTGCGATATGTATATCTCAGCAGCATCGTTGCACATTTAAGGGATACAATATTTTATCACTTTTTTAAGTATTACAGGGATAGCCAATTTCCACACTATATATTCTATGCGCTATAATTTGGTCTAGACGCTGTAGCATTTTTTTTTTTTTTTTTTTTTTTTTTTTACATTTTATTAACATACATCTGACCTGTGTGCTTGGCGTCAAGCCCGCTGTAATAATACGATGTTTACTTTGAAAGTATATCACAGATGTCGCTGCGATCAGCTCCCTGGATTTCAGCGTCAGTGCACATTTAAGGGTTACAACTTTTTAGCGCAGCTTGGATAGCAAGTGGAGGATATTCCAAATATGCGTTCGAGGCTGAAAAAAGTCACGTGATACCGGTAATTTACCCAAGGAACTTCTAAATGATAAGAAGACAAGATACTACTGCTTTGCCTCATGAACTGTTTCATTGGCTAGCGGGGATTTACATTGCACATCTACGGAGGCTTCCCTTCTTTACGCTAGATTTTACCTTGATCACGTGATCAAAACGGAGAAGGAATACCCTCCATTTTCACATTATGTATTCTCGACGCTATAGCGGTGCATTGCACGTGTCTCTTTCTTCTTTAAAAAATATCCTGCAGATGTCGCTACAAATGACTGTTTAAAATTCAACATCGTTGTACATTTAAGGGATTCACTATTTCCGCGCTTTTTTAAGTATTGCTGGGATAGTCGATTTCTACAACATATAATCTAGGTCTATAACGGAACTATAGTATCTAGAAGATACAGTTTAAAAATCGGTTTATTAAAAAGGAGCTAAAAAATTGTATCCCATAAATGTTGAACGAGGCTGAACGATGAATGTCGATCACAGCGATATATGGTAATTCCAACGTAACTATTTCAAAAGACACCAATTGAGAAAACGTTTCGCTCAGAGAAGATCTAGAAATTGTTGCTGCTATCGACATTTGTCATTCAGTATTTTTCAATATTTATGGGATTCAATTTTTAGCAATTTTTAAAGTATTACTGGAATAGCCGGTTTCCACACCATGACCGTGATCTAGGTAGATTTTTCTCTGTTATCGTAACGAGATTGACCAATCAGAAGCCAGAATTTTTGCTAACTTTTCACTGCTTGTAAAAATGTACCTGGATCCCGGCCTATATTTCTAGACGTTATAACTGGGAATAGTACAGAAAGCAAACTCCATATTTTGATACATTAAGGCCGGGATCCAATTAGGAACAAGTGTGTCGCTATAACGAAATAGCGACATATGGCCAATAAAGAATTATTGGTAGAAGTGATAAAAACAAATCGTTAAAGGTCTTTGCGAGCGTGTCATTATCGCCAGGCTAATGCATATTGAATTATTTCCCTAGTCTAATAAAGCTCGTCCATGCACGTATCGTCTAACGGAGGATATTCCAAATATGGGTTCAAGGTTGAAAAAGCCACGTGGTACCGGCAATTTACCTAAAGAACTTCTAACTGATGAGAAGGGAAACAGGAAACTACTACTGCTTTCTCCCGTGAACTGTTTCATTGGCTAGCGGGGATTTACATTACGTCGACGGAGCCTTCCCTTCTTTACATTAGACGTTTTTGCCTTGCCCACGTGATCATAACGTAGAATATCCTCTATTCAAGAAAGTGGATTGCCGTACTATAGCGCCTAAAATATATAGCGTGGAAATTGGCTATACCTGTAATACTTAAAATGTGCTAAAATATTGTATCCCTTAAATGTGCAACGATGCTGCTGAAATATACAGATCAAAGCGACATCTGCAGGATATTTTCTCAAACTGCAAGATATTGCTAGTCTATACAATGTAATACTAAATCCCGCAGGTGTCGCTGTGATCGATACTTGGGATTTTAGCAGTATCATTGCACATTTAAGGGATACAATTTTTTAGCGTTTTTTGGATAGCATATTTCCGCACAAGGTATTCTCGACGCTGTAGCCGTACTTCCGGCAAAAACTTGAAATGAGCATCCCTCCTGTGCATATATCACCACTCTTATATATAAAGGCTCTCTGTTATGGTGTTGATTCTGAGGGCTCTTTGTTAAATTTCTGTATTTGTGTTTTAGAGAAAGCAATACAGAAAAGTACTGTTACTATGGAAACAACGTCTTCTTTAATATCGAAATGTATAGCAAAGGAGTTCAGAATCAGTGCCTTAAATAGTTTCGAATATGTATTGTTAATATAACAATCAATACCCTTCCTGGATGTGGAAATGAAAAATTGTGTTCAGCATAATGGAGGATATTCCATCTACATTTTGATCACATGGTCAAGGTAAAAACTTCTAGAGTAAAGAAGGGAAGGCTCCGTAGACGTGTAATGTAAATCCCCGCTAGCCAATGAAACAATTCATCAGGCAAAGCAGTAGCATCTTCCCTTCTTATCAGTTAGAAGTTCCTTGGGTAAATTACAGGTATCACGTGACTTTTTTCAGCCTCGAACCCATATTTGGAATATCCTCCATTGGGCGCGATCTAGATAGATTTTTGGCTGTTAGAGAAACGAGATTCATCAATCAGAAGCCTGCATTTGTGTGAACTTCTCGCTGTTTGCAGAAATGCAGGCCATTGATTGGTGAATCTCGTTTCGCTAATAGCGAAAAATCTATCTGGATCCTAGCCTACATTTCTACAAACATTGCACTTCATCCATGGCACTAAAAAACAAGTAGGAAATTGCTCGTCAAACGTGGCAAATGAGGTGCGTTCGTACTATAACTAGTTTTATAATTATTTTTTGCACCCCATGTTGTACTGAATGTGTATTTATTTGCAATTCATAAGTGCATAGTCTGTAACATCATTAAAATGCACTTGCAATAATTTTTTCCCATTCCCCTTAATGTAACGGAAAACTTTTGACTGTCCCTGTAATTAAACTATACATCCGATTTTCATGAAATTTGAAATGGCTCGACAAAATTTTGCAGCAATTATATCTTTAAAATTTCAGCCCATTCGGAAAGCTGTAACATCATTAAAATGCACTTGCAATAATTTTTCCCATTGGCTTTAATGTAAAGAAAAACTTTTGACTGTCCCTGTAATTTAACTATACATCCGATTTTCATAAAATTTGAAATGGCTCGACAAAATTTTACAACAATCATATATTTAAAATTTCAGACCATTCGGTTGGGTAGTTTTTGCTCTATTATATGCGGACAGACGGACAGACAGACGGACGGACTGAACGACGACTATAGGTGCTACGTATTTATATAATTACGAACGCACCTAAAAAATGACTCAAAACTTTCATGACATAGGCCGGGATCCAGAAACAGCAAATATTCTCAAACATGCAGGCTTCTGATTGGTCAAACGCATTTCGCTAACAGCGAGAAATCTATCTGAATCTCAGCCATAGTTTTCTTCGATGAAATCAATGCAAAAGGATAATATAAATGAAAAGTGCAAGATTTCTAAAATGTTTTGGCGGGTTTATCACTATTTGGCATAATTTGTAAACTTAGAATTAAGTTTTTCGCTAATTATGAATAAAAAATTTGTTTTTAAAGCTGAATTTTATAAAAGCACGTAGATTGAGTAAATATCTGTTCAAAAATCCAATCCTTACTTTTTTATGTCCATTATTTAAGTCTCTACCTCGATTGAAGCATAAGTTGTGACGAAGAAAATAAATCTGTCATTTTCAGTATCTCGACGTTATTTTAAAAAATCTATATCTCTGTTTATCATTAATTTATGAGGATGCATTTGATCTCAAATTGAAGATCTTCTTGATTAGGCCCTTCTGGTTGTGGTTTTATTTTTCTGTGATGATTGGTTCTTTTGATATGGGAAATTTTACGCTGCCATGTTTGGTCGATTTAACATGGAGAAGTTGTCGTCAGTATAATAAGCAGTTACGGTGTCTTGCCGTTATTCTTAGCGTTTGTTTGTTTGGCGGGGTTAGCATTTTTTTTTCAGCTTGGCTTGGCAGAACGACCGTCCTGCTTGATTTTCCAATGGCAAAAAATCCGAATTATCTTGTATTATTTTGTTCAATACCAAGAATAAAAACTTTTTTTATGGTATGAACCAAAGTAACGCCTGAAGGTCCAAAGTATATGTTGACGGTATGTGGACGATATTCCTTCTGAATTTGAATCTTTAAGTTCTGAATTAGTTTCAAAATTAGATTACAAAATTTTTTTTAAGAGTTTGTGCATGGTATTGCACATATGGTGTTGTAATTCCCTGGAACTTTGTCAAACAAATGGCAAGAGATACCCATTTGCTTATTCAGAATAAGCTAAAGCGCGAGATGTTTTTTGAAAGTCAACAAATATTAAGTTTCAACATTAAAATTAATTAAATGAATGTCACTAAGAGATACAAGTGTTGTCACTTACTCGTATATAGAGCATCTTTGATCCCTGCAGTATATTTTAATCCACACTCACTCATTTTATAGATTTTCATCAACGATATTTACATTTAGGTCCACAAATTTTTCTCTTTCAATTAAGGCAAGTTTTGGCCCTTAAATTGTCGAGCCATTTGTAGAAAACTATTTCATAATTGTATTAGGTTTTTTAAAAAAAAAACCTATCTCTTGTAAACAGATCATGGGAAATCTGCCAAAAGAAAGAGTAACTGAGAACTGTCCATTTAATTATTATTCGGGTGAACTGTGTCATTTGCCATAAAATAAAAGTACCATCGTAAAGAAATTTATCAAAGTAAATGTAGCCATATTTGTTTTTCTACATGTACAAACCATTTAGAGATCGTTACCGAATTAACTTTTCAAGCTTATACAGTAAGTTTAGAAGTTTTTTACTAGGGGAGGAATTGCATTTTTCTGATAACTCGCTGAATGCCGTACGCTGTACTAAGGGGCTCAAAAGGTTACATAATCTAGTTAGAATTCCGGGCAACAATTTGTCTGGCTATTTGAGTAGTGAAATTGTTAACTTGAACATCTAGATTTTTAACTCGGAGAGAGGGAGGAAGCTCGAACTTTTAAGTCAGTCAAGTGGGGTATCGTTTATGTATTTAACTCTGAATCTAATGACACTATCTGCAAGTCGATACGATTATTTGTTATAAAGTTATGGCAGATTTTATGAATACAAAGTTGAAAACAACAAAGTTATGATACTAAGTTTAGTGGAGGTAAAATGGGTATTTACAGCAACAACTAAGGGCCATTCGCAAGAATTTGGGAACTTCGTTTTGCCATTTGAAATTAATATCCGATGAATCCCCCAAAAAAATTTGTTCTACCATGTTTTGAGGCGCAAAAGGGGAGCATTTTAACATTTTTAAATAGGTGAAGTATTGCTTATGTATTTTTTAATAATTCTGAATCGAATGACATCAACCGCAAGTCGATACGATCATTTGTTACGAAGTTACGGCAAGTTTTATGAATACGAAGTCGAAAATCATACCTTATTATTAAGCCAATCTTTGTTACGTACATTCAAAACATGTTCTTTATATTACATTAAATAATATCAAGCTTCTTAAATGTCCTTAAAATAGTAATAATTAAAAAGAGGGTCATCAAGGTCATCAAAGTTACTAAAATCCATTTATTCATAAAACCATTCAGAGCTTTGTATTCGTAAAAAATGCAGTAACTTTGTAACGAATGATCGTATCGACTTGTGAATGGTGTCATTCGGTTCAGAATTAAAAATACATAGTAATAGATACCCTAATTGATCTGTTTAAAAATGTTGAGTCCCCCCCTTCATAGAGTTAAATTCCCCCTTTTGCCCACTCCCCCCAAAAAACCTGTAAAACAACTTTATTTTTTTTGGGGGGGGGGGGGACTCATCGGATCTTCATGTCTAGTGCCAAAACGAAGTCCTTCCCAAATTTTCGTGAATGGCCACCAGTTCACGTATATTACTTAATTTTTTGGTCTATTTTACCTGTACTATTCCTCAATACCGCACCTATGTTTAGAGATATTTCAGAAGTCTTAATTAGTTGTCACATACCGTTGAAAAGTTTCCTTCTTGAGTCTGCTGCAGCTGTTAAGCTTTGTTATTCATGGAAGTCGAGATTTTTACATCCGAGAAACATAAATGTATAGTCGTGGGAAAAAGTAAACGCCACCTACTAACTCCTCAACAAATTATCGTAGAAGAACGTTACTGTTACCGAACGATTGGAAATAAAGTCTACTTTTAAATGATGTATATAAAATTTTCTTAGGGGCCATATACATATTAAAACAAATACAAACTTCATTTTTTTATAGCAATACCCAATTTTAACGAGATATTTCAAATCTTCGGTTCAAACTATGCCTAGACACCAAATTTCAAGTCATTTGAATGATAAATTTTTGAATTATAAACATTCAAAATTGAGTGCTTCTAATGTTAAATTACATCTTAATATTTTTATTTATATATCCAGAAATTATGCTCCTAATGTGCTATTTTTTTGTAGCAATAATACTAATATACCCAAACATAAATACGCTGAATTCGAAATTTTTATAATTTTACGATATGAATTATGAAATTAATACTCTAAAAAAATTATGAATTGCAACCTACATTTTTTTATGTATTTAGATTTATTAAGTCCTACTTTATGGAAATCCAAAATTTCACATTTTTCTTCCAAGTGGTTTTCAAATTATGCTTAAAAAAACGGCAAAATGATGGTTTAATGTGCCGTCTATGATAGAAGTGAGTAGATATTTTGAAATTTATTCTACTGTCCTGTAATCTAACAGGCTTCATTGACCCCTTGAGTGGCGCTTCAGGTGCCTTGATCAAGAAGGGGGTTCTCTGGGTCAACAATCATGTACCGAACTTCAATTCGGATACAACACCTTAAATACGCTCGTTTTAAAATAAATTTCTCGGAAACTTATGGTACGAATTGCATAAAAATTTGTTTTTAGGCGAATTGAAGGGTGTAGAGTTCATTTATGCTGTCAGAATTGTGTACTGCTATTGAAAAAAACAAAATTATGGTTCGTTTTAATATGTAGATGGCCCACTAAGCAAATTTTATATACATCATTTAAAAGTAGACTTTATTTTCAATCGTTCGGTACCTGTAACTTTCTTCTACGATGATTTTTGTTGAGGAGTTAGTAGGGGGTGTTTACTTTTTTTTTCCACGACTGTACATACTATGTTAAAATTATTAATTCAAAAGAGTACAAGCATTAAAACACTCCGTTCATCGGACTGAAATCTGTTTTTAATTCACAATGTTTTAATAGTTTTGGAAAAAAAAAGGAATATCTTAGACTGTTGCAAAGTTCAGTGGACATAAATTCCTTTTCAGGCGCAGCATTGTCCAGTTTATTAGGCAATGGAATATAAAAATAAATCTATGCTTCCTTTATTTTATATATATTATTTTAGTTTCGTTGAAACGTGACTTTCCCATCACCTCCGCCGCCCCCAGATAAAAAAGCTTAAACAGAACAATGCACATTTTAACTGTATTACTATATCCCATATAATAAGAGATTTCTCAGAGGGTTCATCAAGAGCTGAAATTTTATTTTAAAAACTATATTTAAAAAAATTCTAAAAATTAGTACTTGCCCTTTTTTCGGAACTATAGATTGGATGACAAAAGGTCCTGTATTTCAACGATGGATATTTTCATTCATTTTGTCATAATTGAATGTGAATTCTACAAAAATAAATGCACTTCACTCATAAATCAGACTGTATAAAAATAAATTTGATTTTTTAATAACATTTAAAATATAAAATATGCAGGTTTTATGAAGAATAATTTATTTGACCAGCACTTCCGTAATTATTAGCTTTTCGGCTAAATAGTAAAGAGAAATGCTGTTTGAAACTTTAATTATAATTTGCGTGTTTATTAACGCGCAATAAACTTTAATTTTCACGCAAAAGTTTATATTAACTGTAAAAATAAGTTTTGTCTCTGATTATGTATAGCAAATTTTCTGATTTATGAAGGAAATTTTTTTTAATCAAATTTTAAATTCTACAAAGGTAAATATTTCTACGGTTTTCTACATTAAAATTTCAATTTAATAGAAAGATAAAAAAATCAAAGGAGAACTGGACCCATTTCAAGGAGAAACACCATAAACATACTAAAATCAGTTGAAAAAAAATCCTTTTTACAAGCAATGAAGTCTTGGATAAATATTTTGCTTTGTGTTCTGCTATTCATTTCACACCTTCAAATAAGCAAACATTATTATCATATATTAGTCTAGAAGCATCAATAAAGACCATACTATGTCAGTAAAGTAAATCCTGAAAAAAATATTGACGTTTGCAGAAGAATTTGATTTACTTTAGAATTCTCTAAAAAAAAAAAAATCACCTACGAGAATAAATGCACTTTTCGTTTATTCGGACCTAAATACAGTAACCGAAATCCCATTTGGAGAAAATAAATTACTGTTTTGCAATCTGGAAATGGAATTCAAAGTGTGAACGTGCTTGAGAGTGTCGAATTTAGGAATCGGAAACTAATTCTTCTCCCAGCAGGACAGGGACTTCATACATATAACTTCATAAGATAAGAAAATTTGTAATATGTTTTCTCGGAGGCTTTAAGCACCTCTTCTGTTCAGTAGATCTTAGTTCGATTGAAAATGTGCAGCCATTGTTAGATCAAGAAGTTGAGACAAACAAGTGGGTAAGTGTGATCATAGCTCGCACAGAGGGTTTCGTTTAATATTTCTTTCAAAACACTTCATTCTTTTGCAAAATCTGTTAGTTCCACATTTCTCAGGGGGCGCACTCTATTCTAAACAAACCTCTATCCGAACGAAACTCCGTTTTATAACCTATCCGTAGATATATTAGTTGAGGGAGGCGGGCCCATAGCACCCGAGATAGGTAGGCGCCCTTCTGGCGATAAAAAGTGGAACTAAAATATGCTAGTCTATGGTGCATAATATAAAAGAGCAGTCCAAGGGGTGTCGGCAAAAGTTAGAAAAGTGCCTCCCGGGTGAAAAGGGGGGGGGGGGATAACAAATTGCTTAAAATACACAAGTTAGAGCCCGGGGGGTATTAATGATTTTTGAAAAATTTATGATTTATCGTGAGATCGCATGTGTTCTGCTATAGTTATGCAAAATTTCAAGTCTCCAGATTAATTAGGAGCTGAGTTAGAAAAATTGCTTAAAATACACAAGTTAGAGACCGGAGGGGTAAATATAAGACTTTTTGAAATTTTTCATGATTTGTCGTGTGATCGCAACTATTTAGCTATAATTATGCAAAATTTCATGTCTTCAACTTAATTAGGGGCTGAGTTAGGAAAAAAAAAACTTAAAATACACAAGTTAGAGCTCAGATGGTTAAATATAAGACTTTTTCGAAATTTTATGATTTGTTGTTTGATGTGAGATGTTCAGCTATAAGCATGCAAAATTTCAAGTCTCCATTCTGCGACAGAGGAGCGAGACGAATAGGGTTTCGTCAGGTGAACGAAACCCTAATGATATTCAGTATATTTGAAATTCAGAACATTGTCTTGATAAAATGGCAAGATATGCTTTACAAATTAACAGCAAGAAAAATCTTGTAGATTTAATAATATATTGCTTCTGAAACATTAAATGTGTTAATTTTGAAGCAAATTATTGCTCTTTTTATAAATGTCTGAAACATTTTTTTTTCCTGAGCTATTTGTCTGTTTTGTATTTATTAGACGTTATTAAATGTTTGATCTTTTTACTTTGATATGCGAGCTAAGCGCATTTATTTTGCTAGAATTCGCGTACAAAACTAATTAGAAAATTACAAGGAAAAATATGCCTTGTTCAAATATTTTACTACCACTGTATAATCTCATTTTTTACTATTTCTTAAAATCGTTCACACTGAAAAAAAAGATCACTTCATCAACTATTATTTCTTTTGCAACGACTGTCTTTAAATGCAGTTTTCATTAAATAAAGATGCTTCGGGAAAATAAAATTCTTTTATTCGTATTTATGTGTTCAGCAATTACTCTGTGCGATTATTTTACTAAAGAAAATGCATTTACTGAATATTTATTTCATTGATAACTTTCGCGAACAGTTGATAGTAATCTATAGTGAATTACTTTCCTCTTTTCAATCCAATTACGCCTAAGACTCATGAATCAAAGAAAAACTATTTCTCGAAACTCGGGTAGTTCATTAGGTAAAGGTCGGATGTCAAATAACATAATGAATAGGCACGTGTATTTTTCAAAAGATTGCCACACGTGCGTTCAATCTATGTTCTTTCACATCTTACTCCAGATTTTCAGACTATCATGTCGTTTTTTCTAAACATTGTTTCACTAAATAATTAGCATTTCGATTTTAATTGAAAAATAACACGTAATCCCAAAATGTATGAATGTACTTTCCAAACAAATTTATGTGTAAGTGGTGAAGAAAATGTTTTTCATATGTACTTAATTAAATCGCTAATACCTTATCCTTCAAACATCTTCTTTAGCGACACACAAATAACATTCCTTTCAATAATATTTGGTGCTACCGCTTTTAATCGGATTAAATATGCATAACCATGGTTTTCCAACTTAACTGTTAGTATACTCTAATGCATGGATGTCACTTCGACACCTCCATAGCAGTTGTAATTAATAAAATTATTTCTTTTTACTTATCTGTGGATATTTGTTTTTCGAATAAAAACTAATCGAACGTTTTATATATGAATTACATATCGGGTGATTGCAAAAGTTCGTGCCCGATTTCAGATGCATAGAGTTTCGAAGTGTCCCCAAGTTGTTTTAAATGTCGAAATGTAGTGTAATTGTCAACATTTAGCTAATGTCTGACGAACGTCTTTTTGCACGCTTTTTTCCCTACATATCATCCCTACACAATGCTAGCAGCATTCTGTAGGGATATGTAGGGAAAAAAGCGTGCAAAACGACGTTCGTCCGACATTAGCCTTAGTCTCTCACCAATCTCTTCAGTAATAGTCCATGGATTATTATTCAGTAAATCATGGATTAAGTCATTATCAATGCCAGAAGGTCACCAAGAGCGAATTTTATCGTTTAGATTGAAATCACCATTTAAAAATCGACAAAACCATATTTTTTTAGCTGTTCTGAGAGCGGGAGCACGATCCAAATAAATGTCTTTAATATTTTTGAAGCACGTCCAACACTCGCTCCTTTTTTAAACTCGTATAACATAACATGACAAAAATGTAACTTTTTATTTTCCATTTTGAATATTTACCTTGCACACAAATTAATTCGAAAAACTTTTTTAACATTATGTTCACTCACGACACATGTAGATAGCTGTCAATTAATAATATGGTGATTAAAAAAAAATCAGTACAGTCAAAATTGAAAGTTTCTGCTATGTATGAAATAGGGCACGAACTTTTGCAATCGCCCAATAATATTTGCAGGCGAATCTATTTTACTGTTTAAAGATCAGAATTCGTATTGCAATGTTATGGTAATGAATTAAAGTAGTGTTTGTTCGAATGGCATTTTTTTTTCTTTTAAAGTTCTTTTGTTAATAAAATTTATTTTTAAATTTTCCTGCAATGTGTGTCTCGGTAAACTAATTAACATATTTTTTTCATTTAATCAATTGGGCAAATAATTATTTAAAAAAATCACTGACAATCGACAAATCTGCGCAATAAACAGTTTCTACTTCTTCCCGATTGGAAAATTGCCGCATTTGATTCCAAACACGTGCAAATATAGATTAGTTGCTTTAAAAAAAAAAAAAAATCTGGAAAATGTAAATTACAAATGTTCAACAAAAACAGGCTAAAAGTCGACATTTTGACTTAAAATCAAAAGTTAAAACAAAAGTTCAGTTCATTTTTTTTCTCTTTTAGGTATTTCTATTTTTTCATATGGATAATTTATTTATATACAAATACTTATTTTATGTAAAATAAAGAGATTAGAACATGATACCACGTTATAATTATGTATATTTTTCTTAATTTAAATCTTTAATTGCTCATAAATATTCATAATCCTGGAAGAAATATTGCATTTAGCTATGTTTACTTTGTTTATGAAATAACAAATTTAAAATCAATAGTCTTCTCAGTGTCAGAGTATTTGCACCTTTTTAGAAAATATTATCGCAATGTCTCAAATGAAATTACTTTCTAATATTTAGTATGCATACCTTCCAAAATAATAAAAGCTTTTATCCTTCTTGGCATTGATTATACTTATTTTGTTTAATTTTTTCACTTGTGTTTAGTAATTCATAAGATGTTGCATTTTGCAAACGAGTTTAGTTACAAATCATTTCTTTTTTCCTTAAGGATAAATCAAACGGCATAGATTATTGTGGCAGGATTGGATTATTTATTTTTAGCTGCAGCATATTAGTATTATTGCACCAAGTATCACTGAAACAAAAAGGGTACTGTGTATTCCTATTTCTTTTATTTTCGGTTAAGCTACCATGTGGGATAAATAATTTTTAGCCTTTATTTACTTACAGGGTCTCCACAAAAGGAGTCCCTGATTTCAAAATATAAAATCTCGATAACAAAGATCGATAGAAGAAGGCACCAAACTGTAGTTTTAATGTGAAAGATGTGAGAATTTCATACAGCAAACGCAGAATGAAATTTGTCATTACATCATGCAATGTGTGAACGGAAATGGATTCAGTAGCCACACAGATCAATGATTCAAGCTCTTCCAGCGTAGTTGGATGGTTTCGGTAGACGAGTACACTATGGCCAAAGGTGACCGGTCACTTGCGATTTTTGACGTTTTGTTAAATATCTAGAAAAATACATAAGGAATAAACCTGAACATGCAGGTGTGTAAACAGTATACTATAGGTCATATATTTCAGCGAAGATTTTTTCCCAAAACCCCATAGGGGATCGTCAAAAAATTGAAAAAAAAGAATATCTTTTCGATAACGCTGTAAAAACTAATAGAGCAAAAGCGTTTAAACTCGAGATTATTAATAAGTGGCTTATTATAATATACTGTGTTCATTTTTATGAGGATAACATGTATACTCGTGGAGAAATTAAGGTTTTTATGAAAACAGTCCCAAATTTCGGCAAGTTTTGCTTATAATTTGCAGAGTTCTTAATATAAAAAAAAGTTCTTTTCAGAAAATATGACGAACAACATTGTACACAATACCCCGCAATCAGAATGAAAAAAATAATAAAAATTGGATGAAAAATGAGCAGGTTTACTAAAAATTGTTTCACTGCGCATGCGCGAATGCAATCAAAATATAATGTGCATAATGTGTTAGCTAAGTGTATAGAGCAACTTTTGTAAAAGTCTCAAAATTATAGTTTGAAAAGTCTGATAATAATCGTTTATAGAATAAGCTCAAAATCCGTTGTTCCCAAAATGAAGCAAAGACATAAAGGGTTGTATCCATATATCATTGATTAGTGCCAATTTAACATACACAATATTGCACGTAATACTGTATTTGGATACAATCCCTTATCTTTTTGCTTCATTTTGTGAACAACGGATTTTGAGCTTATTCTTTAAACGATTATTATCAGACTTTTCCAACTATGTTTTTGAGACTTTTACAAAAGTTTCTCTATACATTTAGCTAACACATTATGCACATTATATTTTGATTGCATTAGCGCATGCGCAGTAAAACATTTTTTAGTAAACCTGTTCATTTTTCATCCAATTTTTATTTTTTTATTCTGATTGCGGAGTATTGGGTACAATGTTGTTCGTCATATTTTCTGAAAAGAACTTTTTTTTATATTAAGAACTCTGCAAATTATCAGCAAAAAACTTGGCGAAATTTGGGACCGTTTTTATAAAAACCTTAATTTCTCTACGAGTATACATGTTATCCTCATAAAAATGAGCACAGTATATTACAATAAGCTTATATTATTCAAACACACGGCGCTCAAATTAGTGGAAACCGATTATAGAAGATTAAATACTACTTTTTGTCAATATTGAATATGAATCAGAATTTCGCGAAATTAGTCAGCGTTATCAAAGTTGGTTTTATTAAAGTGATTTCTATTTTGTCGCTAAATTCGGTGATATCCCGAATTAATAATCTCGAGTTTAAACGCTTTTGCTCCATTAGTTTTTACAGGGTTACCCAAAAGATATTCGTTTTTCCAATTTTTTGACGTTCCCCTATGGGGTTTTAAGAAAAAATCTTCACGGAAACATACGACCTATACTATACTGTTTACACACATGAAATTTCAGGTTAATTCCTCATACATTTTTCTAGATATTTAACAAAACGTCAAAAATCGCAAGTGACCGGTCACCTTTGGCCATATAGTGTATTTCAATATTAGAGGTGGGCATTATTTAACATAACAGATAAAAAAAAAATACTGTTATTGCTTTAAAGTTGTTTTTTAGTAACAGAATATCAGAAACACCCTATTAATTTTATAACTATTTATCAATTTCCCTTGCGAAAAACTGAAAATAAGACCAAAAAAAGGGGGGGAGGGATATTTTAGCTTTATTTTAATTTTATATTGCGATGAAAATAAAATCGCGAAATCTTTTTTCCTAGCTCTTAAAACATTCTAAGAAAAAGCCGAAAAAAAATCCACTATTACAAAAGAGTCAAGTAAATCCTACTTTATTAAAATAATCATTGTTTAACGTCCGATATACGATTTAAAAATATTACAATTCATCAGACATACAAGTAAAAATTACATAAATACATTTAATACAATTAAAAAGCAAACGTTTAGAGCTAAATTTTAGCCCCTCATCAGTGCAACAAATAACTTTCAAATGACAGAAAAATATATGTTTACAATTAAAAATTATTAGCAGTTAAAATTAAATAAAGTATAAAAATATCCAAACAATGCTGTGTATTCAGGTGGAAGTGCACATGATTAATTTATCGGCGAAGTTTGCTTACGAGTGAACACACCTTCCAGAAAAACTCTACTTTTAACATTATTGCAACCGGATCTGATAACTTTCATATTTGCGACATCTGGGATATGGTCTGTATCTAAAGAATGCTGTACAATTTTAGACTGTAGGCTTCCAGATTTGTAGGCACGTTTATGTTCGGCAAGGCGAATGGCGCAAGTACGACCAGTTTCACCAATATACACCGAGTCGCAATCTTTACATGGGGTACTGTAAATTGAACCGATTCTTAGTAAGGGGGGAATTTTAGGTTTAGATTTACAAAGTAAAATTTTCAAAACATTTTGTGGCTTGAATGATGTACTGATATTATGAGACTTCAAAAGGCTAGAATTTTTTTTAGAAAGATGTTTGTTGTATAGTAGAGGTATGTAAATAGTGGAAGCTTTACAAATTACAGAGGATGACACGCGATGCTCAGAAAAAATCCTTTTTTAACAATCTTAAAAGATAACCATTTTGAATTAAGTCAGTAAATATCTTCTTTTTTTCAAATTGGAAGGCTGCATCAGTATTACAATAACTTTTAGCTGTGTGGATTAAAGTTCTAACGACTGCGATTTTATGGGAGGGTGGGTTTACGGATTCAAAATTTAGGTAGGGGAGACCGGGGGAATGGCGACACCTTAAGGGAATTTAAATTTTTCACCTCAATTTTTTTATTCTTTAATAGTAAAAATTCTAAAGCTGCATCATGATTTTTAGTATCTGTATAAGTTTAACCGTAATCATAACTGTAAAGTAAGCACACATAAAAAAATTTCTTTCAACCTCTGTACAGTGGCGGGATTACCCAGGATACTGGGGTAATGACGCCACTCTTTAATGACCTAGCAAATACATTAAATGGATACTAGGAAACACATAACCTATTGAAGAGTATTTAGAAAGCAATAAATTTTCTAAATAATGAATAATTACAATGTTCCTTAATCTAGATTTACTAATGTGCTAAGCTTACAATTTAACTCAAATTGGGAAAACTCGCCCTTTGCCATGGGGGCGGCATTACCCCGAGAGGACAATATAGCGGAAAATCCCCAGCAAAGCCGAGAGAAGAACCGAACTTGTTCAACAAATTCCATCAAAATGTCGGCGAATGCATGTAGATTACGGGTAATATTATCTTAAGTACCTACTGTTACAATAAAAGGTGTTTACCACTACTCATTTGAAGCTCCAAAATAAGAAGCAACTAGATGAAAACTAAATTGTTCACTAGAACAAGCGAACGGCGTACAACAAAATCATTCTCACTCTAGGCACTGTTTCTATTATTGGCCGCTATAGTGCAGGCGCATTCACTATCTCAAACTGCCGTTAGTTTTTTTAACTAGGCGTGGTGGCGGCATAACCCCGAGTGGCGCCATTTCTCCGGTCTCCTCTATTGCCCGGAATTCGAAGCCTTACGGTATACAGGTGTTAAAACTTTCTGAAAATTAAAATTCTCTACTCTTTTAACCATAACGTCGAGGAAAGGTAATTTGCGATCAGTCTCAATTTCGACAGTGAATTGGATTGCTGGACAGATAGAGTTCGCAGTTTGTAGAATTTCATTCAAATCTTCATGCTTTGCAACAAGAAAAACGTCATCCAATCCGCAATCCAATTCACTGTCGAAATTGAGACTGATTGCAAATTACTTTTCTTCGACGTTATGGTTGAAGATTAGAGAATACTGATTTTCAGAAAGTTTTAACATCTGTATACCGTATGGCTACGAATTCTGGGCAATACCTAAATTTTGAATCCGTAAACCCACTCTCCCATAAAATCGCAGTCGTTAGAACTTTAATCCACAGAGCTAAAAGTTATTGTAACACTGATGCAGCCTTCATATTTGGAAAAAAGAAGATATTTACTGACTTAATTCAAAATGGTTATCCTTTAAGATGGTTAAAAAGGATATTTCTGAGCATCGCGTGCCATCCTCTGTATTTTGTAAGGCTCCCACTATTTACATTTCTCTACCATACAACAAATCCTTCTGAAAAAATTTCTAGCCTTTTGAAGTCTCATAATATCAGTACATCATTCAAGTCACAAAATGTTTTGAAAAATTTACTTTCTAAACCTAAAATTCCCCCCTTACTAAGATTAGGTTCAATTTACAGTATCCCATGTAAAGATTGCAACTCGGTGTATATTGGCGAAACTGGTCGTACTTGTGCCATTCGCCTTGCCGAACATAAACGTGCCTACAAATCTGGAAGCCTACACTGTTAAACATTTTGCAGCATTCTGGCAGGTCATTCGACCGTTTTTTGAAAAAACGGTTTCATAACCATAATTTAACTATATTCTGACCATAAAATGGCCAATAATATGGTCAGAATAGTGTTAAATTACGGTTGTTTTAACAGTTTTCGGAAAAAACGGTCAAATGACCTGCCAGAATGCTGCAAATTTTTAACAGTGTACAGTCTAAAATTGTACGGCATTTTTTAGATACCGACTATATCCCAGATGTCGCAAATATGAAAGTTATCAGATCCGGTTGCAATAATGTTAAAAGTAGTTTTTCTGGAAGGTGTGTGTTCACTCGTAAGCAAACTTCGCCGATAAATGAATCGTGCACTTCCACCTGAATACACAGCATTGTTTTGATATTTTTATGCTTTAATTTTAACTGCTAACAATTTTTAACTGTAAACATGATATATAGTTTTGTCATTTGAATGTTATTTGTTGCACTGATGAGGGGCTAAAATTTAGCTCGAAACGTTTGCTTTTTAATTGTATTAAATGTATTTATGTAATTTTTACTAGTGTGTGATGAATTGTAATATATTTTTATTTTTAAATCTTACTTTAGCTTAAAAAAGAAAATCCAAAAACGTTCAACTGCGTCCTATGTATGAAAAAGGAAAGCCAACACGTATCGTTCAATCGCCTCCTATGTATGAAAAAAAAATCCAAAAGTATTTTCATTTCATTCTTTACTCGTTTTTCACCCCCCGCTAACAATAATAGAGACGTCCGACAAACTTTCCTCATCCTTCTGTTGTTAGGAAAAACAGCTATCAGTTGTAATTATCTCTCAGCATCAAATATTCTATACCAACTGTTAAAAGTTCGAAGTTCATGTTCGCTTCAACACGGTATCTGTGGTTCTTTTAGTGTCAAATGCGTAAAAAAATTTAATTACCTCTCTGAGAGATTACAGTTAATTGTAATACATAGCTATGAAGCAGTTATATTATTCAAAATATATATTATTGCTTTGAATATATTTATCTAGTCTGGCAATATTAGAATCTGAGAATTTTATGTTATCGAAAGGGGGGGGGGGAGTTTTTCTATATTTGTAAGTTAGATTCGCGCTTGCTTTCCTGGCTAGGGATATTTTGAGGTAATTTGTAAGTTAGTATGGCGCTTGCTTTTGTGGTGTTGGTGAGGGGGGATATTTTAAGGTGAGGTAAAGTATTTTTTCGATTGCGTGTTGGATATGTCTGCTGATGCTACATGCGGGTGCGGTAAAGCTATTTATTTATTGTACTTTTTGTCATAACTACGACTGGTAGAAAACTTTTCTCTTGAAATTAATTTTACTAAAGCAATAACATTCTTATTTTATAGGAGCATTCGTAAAAGTTTAAAAAATGCTTTAATCAATTTGGAAAAAATAATAATCACTGTTATCAAATATGAAAGCGACGGCGTTTTAAAAACTATTTGTTCATATAAGTGGAAATATCATGATAGTGGAAACTTTTAATTAAAAAATTGTGCCTTAAACCTAATTAGGTTTAAAAGATTTTATTAAATTATTTTAAATTATTTTTTTATATCCCATAATGTTATTGGATGTTGTTAACAGATAGGTCAAAATACACAGTTGATCGCATCGTACCATTATTCGATAAGTGACGCATATGAAAAGTGAAGCGTTTCAGAAAAAACAAAAAACACTTTTAAATGTCAAAAAAAAATGCTTGGTAATACATAGTTAACATTTATTTTAGTATGAGCAATTTTGTTATTTTAATATATCGCTCACTCACAAGAAAAGTGACACAGCTCAACAAAAGTAAATTTCGCAGTAGAGGCAAAAGAAAATTTGCATAATTTTACTGTAACATAAAATTATAGCACTTAGCTCTGCATGCTGGAATGAAAACTTGCACAAAAGTATAAAACCATCAAAAATGAAGACGTACGATGAGGTTTGGAGAGTTGGGTAACTTTACCTACGAACTCAATCCACCCCTCTTCTGTGGTCATAAATGGACAAATGGCGTAATAGTGATTTTCCGCATAGGTACACCTATGAAACTGTTTGAGTAGCAAGACACACTTATAACAAGCCTGTTAGTGGAAAAAAACACAATGAATATTTGCGAGATGTGTATTTACTTTCAGGTGAGCGATATGTAAATAGTGAGACTAAATAATATTGTAAGCAATATATATATATATATATATATATATATATATATATATATAATTACTCTAATTTGGTCATTTTTATAGATATTTAAACTAGTGATGGGCGATTTCGATTTTTGTAATCGATTTAATTGATACTATGGCCAACTCGATTTAATCGATACTATAAATTTTTTAACCGATGTCTCTAAGAAAAATTAAGGTAATATAATTTTCATTTTCCTTCAAAAATTGAAGGTAAATTTGTTGGGTGTGCCGATCCCAAAATTTTCATCTGTCTCATAAATGTTAAAACTTCAAAATTCACTATCACTGTCAAATTTAAATGATAACCTATGCCCATCATGAGGATTCAAAAAGCATAGGTTCATTGAAGTATGTGCATTTTAAAAGAAAATAAAATATAAGCAATGCATTTTCCTAACAAATCATTAAATTTCGGCCCATACCCTCTTAGGCTAATATCAGGCGAACGTCTTTTTGCACGCTTTTTTCGCTCTTACGCCATCCCTACACCTTCGCTAGCATATGTAGGGACGGTGTAAGAGCGAAAAAAAAAAAGCGTGCAAAAAGACGTTCATCTGATATTAGCCTAGATGTCCGCAACGGAAAATCCCAATTCACAGAGCATAAAAGAGACGGCTGTTGGGCCGTATACACCCAAGCCTAATAAGGATCTATTTATCTGAAAGTGTAACAGAACATGAAGTTTGATTAAATTCCGTGCATTAGTTTTGAAATATGGCTATCACGAATATAATGCAAAAAGGCAGTATAGCAGCGCAGCCTGTTACATGATTAACACGAAAAACTGAGGAACTTATGTCAATGGCACATAATATTAAGTTTAATGAAATTCCGGTCAGTACTTGTTGAGATATTATTGCTAACATCGTGTCCGTAAGGGGGAGGATACACATTTGTCCATTAAAATGCATAAAATCTCAACTTTCGGGAGGGACATTCCAATGTTTCCCCGGGTCACCCCCTGAATTCAACACTAGGTTAAATCGTTATACTTTTGTTGAGAAGCCTAGTTATTCGGGTTACTAGTTTATCATGTTGTATTTTTCAAGTTCGTCCCTTCTTAATCACGCTCCTACCCCCTTCCTCGCCAGTCTAAATTTACAATCCAAAATTTTAAGTTTCTATGATACTTGGTTTCGGAAATACGATGCGCGCAATGTCAAAAATATCTGGATTTAGAAAAATGAATTTGAAGTTGAAATTTGCCTTAATTTGGATAGGTATCGCTCCACATATTTGATCACAAAGCCGGTTTTAATTGGAGTATTGTCATTTTTTTTTTTTAGTTCGGTAACATGGTATTCTTTTATAATAGGCGACCCCCACCCTCCAAAAAAACAAGGTGTAAATCTCTGTTAAATTTTAGTGATAGCTATGGATTTGCCGAACAGTGGAATGGCTTAAAGGTTGCGCGATCCTGTTTACGTTTTGGGCCCAGGTTGTTGAGACGTAAATCGTAGGTTAAAGGGTTAAACAAATCGAAATCTACTATTTAGATTTTTTGGTATGAATTCCGATTCTCTGAATTACGCAATTTCTGTGGAGCATTCTACCCCTACTATGGGCCTTAGAAAGATGAGACGATACTTCAGTCAAGCGAAAAGACCCGCTCGCTAATGCTAATCCTATGGAAGAAATTTATCAAGATATCTCTTTTGCATTTCAATATTTTAAAATTATTATTATTATTATTATTATTGCATTGGATAGCTGAGATCGATCGGTACTAAGGGCGTTTTTTACTTTTTTGTTTACAGGCATTTTTAATGAGGACACTTTCATTTTCGGAACAGGTTCCAAAAGGGAAAGCATCCTTATAGAAAAAACCTGCAATCAAAATCGAAAAAGTAAAAAACGGCCTTTGTACAGATTGACCTCAGCAATTCAATGCAAAGAAAATAATTTAAAAATATTGAAATGCAAATGAGATATCTTTATAAATTTCTTCCATAGGATTAGCATTAGCGAGTGGGTCTTTTCACTTGACTGAAGTAACCCGTTAAACCTAAATCAGGATATATCTTTATAAATTTCTTCCATAGGATTAGCATTAGCGAGTGGGTCTTTTCACTTGACTGAAGTAATCCCTTAAACCTAACTAGTTTGAATTTCAATATTTTTGAAGAATTTTTTTTGCATTAGATAGATGAGATCGATTCACTCACAAAGGCCATTTTTTACTTTTTCGATTTTGCTTACAGGTATTTTTAATGAGGACACTTTCATTTTCGGAACCGGCTTCGTAAGTGAAAGCAACCTTACAAAAAAATCTGCAATCAAAATCGAAGATGTAAAAAAACGGCCTTTTTACAGATCGACCTCAGCTATCCAATGCTAAAAATATCATTTAAAAATATTCAAATGCAAACGAGATATCTTTATAAATTTCTTTCATAGGATTAGCGTTAGCGAGCGGGTCTTATCGCGTGACTGAAAGTAGGCCCTTAAATAACTATGGCATTAGTTTTCATTTTGAATCTTTGAATCCAATAACGGTTGCTTATAATATTAGCATTGGTTTTTACTTGAATGATTGTTTACGCATTTCGCGAAATTATTCTGTGCTGAAGAGTTGAGCAGCATTGAGGGGTTATCTAGCTGTTAATCAGCTTAACACCCAGTCTATTGTTTTAATGTCTTATATATTATGAGCATTAGGGGGAAAAATCTATTACTAGAGAACAGGAATTCTGCTTTTTCATAATTTAGTGTCGCCCCCGACATTTTCATTACTTCACTTTCTTCTGATGGACTGGTGGTTTCTATTATGAATCAGCCATTATAAATGAAGCGTTTAGGTGAAGATGAAAGAGCAGTCGTAAAATGTTAAAACTCTGATTTTCTGGTCAGAATTGGGGGGGAAGGGAAATGGCCATATTTTTTTTTTTTTTTTAGATGGCCATATGATTTTTTTTTCTCATTCTGACCAGAAAATCAGAGTTCTAACTTTTTACGACTGCTCTTTCATCTTCACCTAACGTTAATCTAATACAATTTTTAAAATTCGAATACAAAATACTAAATATAAGAATTCAAACAATATCTAATTAATCACTTAATTAGTCAAATTCAAAATATCAATAAATTCTAAATAAAACACTTTAAATTCAAACAAAGTTAAAATAATGACAGTTAAATAAAACACACATTTTTTTTTTCAGTTAAATCATACTTACTTATACCAAAATTCAAAAAGATTATAAATAAGACTAAAAATTAAAGAGAAAGAAAATATTTAGTCCTAAATGCAGAAAAAACAAACTAAATAAATGTCTATAAAAGTTTATGAATGTTTATAAAAAGTCTGCAAAAAGTCATTTGTTAGTCATTTTGTTTTTCAAAGGGATACAAGTGCTGAATGGATCTTTTTAAGATTCCACTCGCTGTTTTTATTTCGTATGAACGAATATTGCCATCTCTTCCAGGAATGGCAGTCTGAATCTTACCAAGTTTCCAAAGAAACTTATTTTTTGCGTGATTTTGAATCAAAACAACATCGCCCACTTTCAGTGGCGTATGGGCATTAGGATTTTTCAAGGAATGGGTTGTTTTCAAATCCATCAAATATTGTTTTTTCCATTTGGTCCACAATTGTTTCAATAGTAGAGATTGATATTTTTTTTCTTTTCAGGAGTGTTGATCTCTTTGAACAATCTTCAATTATTTCAAAAAAATTAATAGGAAATGAAAGTTCTTTTCCAAAATTTAAAAAGTGCATTGGAGTAAGAGGTTCTGGTTCATCGCTGTCGCTATATACATACGTCAGTGGTCGCGTATTCAAAACTGCTTCCACTTCTGTCAACAGAGTCGCTAATTCATCATAACTTAAGTGTGCTCTACCAATTTCTTTTCTCAGTCAGTCTTTGACTGACTTTACTAGTCGCTCATAGAAGCCTCCCCACCATGCAGCTCTTTCTATAATATTCTTCCATATAATTCTCTCTTTTGTAATAAAATTTAAAAATAATTTGTCAGTATGTTGTATAAAATTTCAAGTTCACTTTTGGCCTTTTTGAAGGTTTTTGCGTTGTCAGAATAAATAATTTCGGGATTTCCTCGTCTAGCTGTGAATCTTCTGAATGCCATCAAAAAAGAATTTGTTGCCATATCAGACGCGAGTTCCAGGTGAATGGCTCTAGTCACACTGCAAGTAAACAGGACAATGTAAGATTTTTGCGTTTCTTTAAAATTTCTGATATAGATCGGACCGGCGAAGTCTACCGCAGATTGCGAATGGCGGTGCTTCACTAGCTATTTTTTTTTTTTTTTTTTGGTAATGGTGCGGTGATCTGGTCTGCTGGTTTGGAGAAATATTTTTTACATATTATACAATTCTTGATAACACTCCTGACCAACTGACGACCTTTAGGTATCCAAAAACGAGATCTAATTTTTGCCAAAGTACTGGCTGTCCCTCCATGCATAATTTTCTCGTGTTCTTGACGAACTATTAGAGTCGTTAACCAAGAATGTTTGGGGAGAATTATTGGGTTTTTCTCTTCTGCGACAGGTTAGAAAATTCGAGCCTTCCGCCCAACCTCATCAACCCGTTTTTGTCAATAAAGGACATGAAATTTGATAAGGATGACGTCTTATCCACTGATTTACAATTTTTTAGAGATTCTACTTCTTCCTTATAAAATTGTTTTTGTTCAGATTGTATCAAAAAATTCTCAGCTTCGAGTAATTTTTCGATTGTTACTACGTCTTGCACTTCAGTTGATTTTTCAGCTTCATAATGAATTTCTTTACCCAAACGGTAATTCTCAAAAGTTTCTCTAAATTACTATATTTTGAAATGTTTTTGCGATTTTCGAGTTTTTTGACTAAGCACTCGCTCTGAAAAACATGGTTAGGATATTTTTTTGTATTCTAATTCATCAGAGTAAGCAATTTCTTTGTTTTCTGATATTGGCCAACACTCAGGAGGTAAACTTGGCCATTCTGGTCCCTGTAACCAAGTTGTATCGTTGATTATCCTAGAGATTTTTGATCCTCGAGAAACTATATCAGCTGGATTGGCAGTACCAGGACAATGATACCAGTTATCAGGTGAGGTCAATTTATGGATCTCTTCAATTCTGTTTCTGACAAAGGGTTTAAACTTTTTAGGGGATCCTTTTATCCAAAAATAGAATATTTTTGAATCCGTCCAGTAATAAGTCGGTACATTCAATTTTAGAGCTTTCAAAATGTTACTACTTAGCTTGGCCGACAACAATGCGGCCATCAATTCAAGCCTTGGTAAGGTAAGCGCTTTCAGTGGAGCAACCCTGTTTCTCGAAGCAACAAAAACTGTTCGAACATTTTTGGTGGTTGTTGCTACACGTAAATAAGCAACCGTACCATAAGCCTTCATGCTCGAATCGGCAAAAATATGCAATTGTAGGTCATAATCATGCCAATTGGTGATGTCAGAAAAATAGTATCTGGGTACTGAAAAGTTTTTCAAATGAGGGAGTTCGTTACACCAGCTACTCCAAAGTATACGTAAATCTTCGGGTAAGGTGTCATCCCAATCTAGACCCAAATTCCATATTTGTTGAATTATACATTTTAGTCTTAATGTAAATGGTCCTAGGAATCCAAGTGGATCAAAAATCCTGCCTAAAACTTGTAGAATAAATCTTTTGGGATCTATTCTTTTTTAAACGAAATCAACTAAACCTCGAACATCAAAATAAAGTAAATCTTTGGAATTATTCCAAGCGATTCCTAAAACTTTATAAGGGAGATTTTGTTCTCCAAAAGCTTCAGAATTGACTTCTGAAGTTATGCCATTTTCTTTCCATAGTTCACTAAGCGGTAAAGAGTTCGTATGCCATTTGTGTAAATGCATACTTGCATTTTCAAATATATCAATACATTGTAAACTCGTGGATAGGGCTTGATCAATATTTTCATGACTTCCTATTACGTCATCAACATAGATATTTTCATTTAAAAATTTTACTGTGTTTCGATATTGTTCGGTGTATTTTTTCAAGTGGTGTTTAATTGTTGCAGCCAATAAAAAGGGACTGCTACTAATTCCAAATAACACTCTGGTGAATCTATAAATTTCAAAGGGTTTAGAATTATCAAGCAAATCTTGTGAAAATAAAAATCTTGTTACATCACGATCGTTTTCATCTATAATTATTTGTAGAAATGCTTGTTTTATATCAGTTGTAAAAGCTATGGGATTAAATCTAAACCGTAACAAAACTTCAAATATTTCAGGATACAAATTTGGACCTACATGCAGGCAATTATTCAAAGACAGTGAGCCTGTGTCATGAGCAGAGGCATCAAAAACTATGCGTAATCTGCTCGTTGTCCTATCAGTTCTAATTATTTCTTGATGAGGTAAATAAAAAGTTACATTTTGTTTTTCTTCAGGATCTGTAACTAACTCAATAATACCTTGTTTCAAATAATCTGCTAACACCTCCTTTATACTCAAAAAATAGTTCAGGGTTTTTAATCAATCTTTGTTTGAGTTTAAAAAATCTATATTCTGCAATTTTCCGATTGTCATTTAAACATTCCCTTTCAAGCTTCCACGGAAATCGAACTGTATATCGCTTATCATTGTATTTAATTTCTGACTCAAACTGCTTCATAACGTTGTTTTCTGAAAAATCTGAATCCTGTTTAGTATTAAAAAGGCCAGATGATTAGATATTCCAGAATTTTTCAATCTGTTCAGAAATAAAAATTTTTTCTACTATTACATTAAATGCTAAGGGCGTATAACTGTCAGTTGTTTTTCCCTGTAGACACCAACCAAAAATGGTGTCGACAGCTACTAATTTTTTATTCAAATGTTTAATATTTCCAGTAACTATATCATAATAATAGTCAGCACCTATAAGTAATGTAATGGGTTCTTTGGATGTGGGTGTGTCCGCAAGGGTTAAATTTTCAAATTGTTTACTTTTCATCAAATCATTGAATTCAGGTGGGGGGGATTTCATTAGCTGATATTTGATTGGTGACTAGCTCTTCTATATCTAATTTTGAATTAGGTACATTTTTCTTTTCAATAGTTAGTTTAACTACTTCAAAGGTTTTTTCAATGGGGTTCTTATTTCCAAATGTAAAGACCGACAATTTTTCTTTTCTTATTGCCTGTAAATTCTATTATTTGCTATTTCTTCAGATATAAAGGTTCGCATGCTCCCACAATCTGAAAGTAACCTAATTAGAGATTGTTTTCCGTTTGATTTTATTTTTACACAACAAGTTTGTAGAAGAATTTTGTTATTTTCTGTAGAGGAAATAGCCGAAATTACTTTTTCACTAGTTTTACTTTCATTACCTTTTAATTCGGGAACGTTTACTTCTTTTATTAATTTAGATTTTAGGCATATCGTTTGATTATGTCTGCCTGAACACTTCTTGCAACTAGTTTTAGAGTTTCAATTTTTGATAACGTGTTTTCTGCCTAAGCAAAGGAAACATCTTCCTTGAGATTTCAACAAATTTCTTTTAGTGTTTGCATCAACAGCCTCACACAAATCAGATGAATGTTTACTATCGTTGCAAAAAATGCAATGAGCCAGCTGCCTATCTGAAGTCGATTTATCATTCGAAATGTTCATAAATTCACAAGTAGATTTAAATTAAGATTTTGTTGTTTGACTCTTGATTTTTGTTTTATTACTTTCGAATGCTTTCATTCTCGAAAAAAATGTGTGTTCTCTGCTTTTTATTTCAGTGTGCAGAAAATCTAATAATTTATGTATATCTGAATGTGTTAAATTATCTACATTTTGTCTATTATATTCCAAAGCTAATTCTACCGGTATTAATTTTAAAATTACGGCGATAAGCATGGAGCCATAATTTGCTGGTTCGAGTCCTAATGTGGACAAACATCGAACATTTATTTCTATATCACTGTGCAATTCTTTCAATTTTTGAATTTCGTTAGCCTTATAAACAGGGGATAAATTAAGAAGCTTGTTCAGGTGATGATTAATTATCACGTCTTTTTGATCATAACGCGTTTCTAAAACTTTCAATGCTGCGTCATAATTAGCTTCTGATATTTCAAAACCTTCTACAGCATTAGCCGCAGCTCCAGATAAAAAAACTCTTCAAATAATGAAATTTTTCAATTTTCGAAAGCGATTTATTTTCGTGAATTGTATTTTTAAAGGTATTAAAAAATGAAATAAATTGCGTACAGTCGACATAGAATTTTAGTATATTGAGTTTTGGCAATTTAACAACTGAGTTTTCATCATTAATCACATTCGATTTTAAATCTTGACTGTTATTTAAATCAATATTAACAATTTTTTTGTTTTCGGTTAATTTTTTCTTCACCCGGAATTTTGCAACTGATATTTTATCCGCGTAATCATAAACAGAATCGATTTCAGTTTCATAGTCGTCTAACCCTAAAAGGGGCTCAATTTTCTCGTCAACTGACTTCAATAATTCTGCTTTAGTATCTAATTGAATAAATAATTCTTCTAAATTATCAAAATCTATTGGACTATCCTTCATAACATTTTCTATATTATTAATCAGCTTCGTTACTGCTGTTCTCAAAACTGTTCGGTTCTTTTTCAACTTTTCTAAATCAGACATTTCGAAATAAAATATGAGACTTATCTTACCTTTGCCGTCTTCTTATTACTTAATACTTTTTTTTTCTTTCTTTTTCGGCGTGATGCACCATGTGGAAAATTTCAAATCATTCGAACATAGAATCAATGAAGGAGGTGCGTTCTGGATTCTTTTCTTGAAATATTTAATGAATATTTACAGGTACATGATTCTGTACATATTTACAACAAGTAATATCAAATACTTAATCTGGTTTTTCGAACAAGGGATGCTTAGGGAGGGGGAAAGGAACAAGGGATCAACAAACTGTAAAAAATTACAGCGATCATGCTTTTGAAATCAAAACATCTCTTCGTATCGTTCCAGCGATGAGGCCCCACCAGTGGCCGAGAGGTTCTGCTCTCGAAGCTGGTAGACGGGAGGTGCTGGGTTCGATCCCAATCGCGCCCGTCGGCCTAATCGTTCGGAGTTTTCGTGGTTTTCTTCGAACCTTGGTTCTCCAAGCGTTAATACGGGTTAGGTTCCCTTAGAAAGACCTCCACGGAAGGCACTCCCCCCTTAGGGCCTATATCCCACGTGCAGATAATTGGCCGACATAAATACAACCAACCAACCAACCGTTCCTGCGATGAATACCGAAGTCTCATTCTAAGGTAGGATGCGCGCGCATCGCGCGTCCTTTGTTGCCATGGGGAGCAGAGAAAAATTTCTCTTCACCAGTCCATCAGAAGAAAATAACTCGGTTCAGCAGGACTTGGATAATCGGAACTCTACTGTAGTGCAAAACATATTTCAAGACTTAAAGCACACGCTTTTATTTTATGTAAAATGACGTCATTTGCATTAATATAGGTACTTAAAATTAAATATAGTTTATAATAGCTCCATGTTTTATCATAAATTCATTTATTTTCTCAAAATAGCACGTATTTTCATTATTTTTTCAGTTTTTATGGGGAAATGGCAACAAGAGGATATAATTTCTAGTTTTCAACTATTTTTTCTTTACTTTCTACAAAAATGGAGTACTTGAATTGCCAAAATGAAACAAATGTCGCTAAAAACTAAAAAAAAAATTAATATTTCAAAAATAAATGGAGATGCAGTTTTCAAACAAATTGCATTAAAAAGCACTTTTATTTCCCAATACGACTGTATAAACATTGAAAATGTGCGATGCTTAGAAGTTTAAAAAATTGCTGTAGAGTATTTAAACGCACAATGAAACATAGGCTTGTTTTACGGCTTATACAAGGTAACGTTATTTTTTGAAGACGACACAAAATAAGCTGGTAGAAAGAAATAGCATACCGTACCGGGGGCTAATAATTGACTTTTTAAAAGTTTTGAGGTGATCTCCCCCCTTAAAAGTAAAGCAGTTTCGATGATTTTGGTTTTAAGATGATAGCGAAGTTTATCAGTCGAAATACTCACGTTTGAAAATTGGAAGAATAAAAGATAAACAATCCTTTTCATTTTTGACATAAGCGTTTATAGCGAAATTTCTTCACTGTTAAAAAAAAAAAAAGACTAAAATACGGATATACTACTGGCAATCTAGACGCTAGTACTATTTCCGTATTTTAACGGAACTTTTTCCCGGTAAATTACAGAAAATTTTCCTTTAATTTAACGGAAATTTTTCTGTAATTTTCCGGGAAAAAGTTCTGTTAAAATACAGAAATAGTACTGGCGTCTAGATTGCCAGTAGTATTTCCGTATTTTAGTCCATTTCCTTTTTTAATTTTGTTGTTTTATGGCGTCTAATAAGTTTTAAAATCTGTTAAAACAGTTTTAAAATTTAATCTGTGCGAAAAAATCCCCAATGAAATTCCCTTCGAATTTCTTGCAATCAAATATGACCAACTAAATGAAGTACTCTTACTTAATATATATATATTAAAAACAACAATAATAAAAAAGTAATCGCAAAAAACTACGAAATTTGAAATTCCCCAATAGCATTACGCGCAAATGAAAAAAATAAAGATGCGTTTAACAGCAGCTTCACATTATCCCGTAAAATTCGAAAATAAATTTCTAATATTCCCTTTCTAATGAAAATATAGTCTCCTGCCCGAAATCGTAGTTGAGTCTTTCCGCAGATATCGAAGTGAATAAATCTCAACATAACTCATCCACCCTGCTGACACATCTGTAGTTATTTCGTAAAATATTATTGCAGCCTAATTTTTCTTTAGTTAAGTTTAACCGGCGTTCTTCGACGAGAAGAAATCCTTATGATTTTAAATTGCAGAGAAACCTAAAGTAGAGATCGATGAATATTCGTTTTCTGCCCAAAATCTGAGTTTCGGCGAAAAAGCTGCCGAAAATTCGACCGAGGCCGAAGCTGGGCCGAAACTATGTGTATCCAAACATCTCGTTTCTTCCTTCGGAGATTTTCAACATTACCCATTGATTTTGAGCTGTATCGGCTCAAATGAGACACTATTTATTGGTATGAACTTCACAGTTTATAAATACAGTCGTCTCTCTGTTTAACGTCGCTCTACTTAACGACAATCTCTACTTAAGGACGATTTTTTGTGGTCCCGGCTCCTTTAAGTAAAAAAATCTCCATTTAAAGACTAAATTGTTTCTATTTAACGACGATTACCACTTATTTTCCAGGTATATTTCGAATATTCCAGGACTTACAAATGTGTCAATTCATTTTTTACCGCTAATTATATAAGTAAGTTGCAGTTAGACCTGGGAATCATTTGTAGTGTAAAAGCATATTACCGAAAATCCTTAATTAGGAAATTATTAAATAATTTTGCTGACAAAAATTAAATTTAAAAAAATTACAATTTTGGTAATCCTGCACATGATTACATCAGCCTCGAAAGAAGTTTCTCCTTGCAAAATTGAAAACTGCTTTCGGGGATCTGGAATTGCCGCTCAAGAACAAATGGATATAACAGATGCACAACTTGACACAGAAGATATCGCCACCGAAGAATGGAAAAGTCTGGGTGATGAAGATGTTTCGGTAAAAGATTCTATCGATTGTGACGAATACTTTTAACGACAAACTTCAGAAATTTAGAATTTATGAAGACATCGCAAATGAAAATTCAACTTCAGATGCAAAAGATGGTGATGATGCTGATGATACACAAAGCGAGACACCACCTCCTTCTTACTCAGATGCAAATTCTGCCCTGGATATTCTTCGTCAGTACATTGTTTCATTAAATATGGAAGATGACTCATTCAACCTTCTTGAAAAGCTTGAAGCAAGGTTACTAAAAACTAGACCACCATTGAAACAATCTACACTTTGATTTTTTAAAAACTTAATTTGTTTAATTAAATGTATTATAAATATTTTTATTGTACTGTAAGTAACATTGTATGCAGTATAGTTAATGGGTCAATCCATTTCAAGTGGTCCAGCACTGGTTGCTCGACCATTTTTAAAAAATCTGAAATTTTTTGTACTACAACCCTAACATGATGGAAGTTCAAAATGACAATTATTTTAATTTTATTATTTTTTGTTTGAGCATGGCGGCCATCTTTGTTTCATCGTCTGCAGCAATTTTCTCACAAGAAGGGTTTACGGAATTGTAAATAATTCATCATTTATTTATCCAATTCAAGTACGGATTAAAGAAATTTGTACAGAATACATTGGGCTAAAAATCTGGTAATGAAGTAGTTTCCGAAACTAACTGCTTATTGGTAAAATTTAAGCATAGTTTCCGGTTTTTTTCCAAAATTTGTCCGTTTACAAGAGGAAATTTTTCTAGCAAGGAATACTGTCAACATGACATAATTTTTTTTACAAATAGGCCAAAAGTACTTGTACTCACACGTCGAGTTCCAGATCTGGGACTTGCTTTCTCTTTGCTAAAAAAATTCCCAAATTTTTCAAAAATGACAAAAATTGCACTTTTCAGGCTTTGATATCTCTGGTGGGGCACGAGATAAAAATCTGAAATTTTTTTAAAAAAGAGTATTGTATAGTAGTGTTATGCACAAGAAATTTCAAGATGGAGATTTGACTACAAGCTGAGATATGGCAAGGGCAACATGTCAAAATAATACTGCCAAACTATTGTTTTGTTGTAGTCACAGCTAAGTATTTATCTCAGAGTGTCATTTAAATTTGTTTTTGATTATCTTTAAATAATAGTAACAGAAAATAAAGACCTTTTGCAAAGCTTAGCAATTAATAAAAAAAAAATAATTATGCCTAAGGCCATACATTTTGTATGGTTTCAGTAATTTTTGTTGTAAGTAATTTTAGTAACTAAAAGAAACCTCAGCACTTTCACGTAAAGAAAAAAAAATATATTTTTATACAAGACCTGAGACAAAAACAACATAGGGAAAAAGAAAAGCTGTTAATGTTGTCATACTTATGGAGACATGATCAAACGTGTCAAAACACATTCTTGCTTGTTGGTTCAAAAACCTCAATTTTGATCTTTCTCAAAATTTTATTTGTAGGAACCAAGTCTTGTCATCTCTTGATAACTTGATTGAAGATCTTGGCCCTGCTGGCTCATAGAAATATACTTTGAAATCACTATGTGCAAGTCTCAATTCATTATTAATTCCTAGCTTACTTCTTATGAAAAAATGTGATTTTTCTGCAGTATAAATTTTGAAAAGACTTTGGGTATCTTTACTTTCTGAAAATTACTTGAGGCTGATGCATGTTAACATGGCATAATGTTTCATTTGCAGGATAATACTTATGGTAGGAACAAGTTTCAGGGACTGGCAAGCAACATTAAAATTGTGGTCTTTAAACCAACAAGCAGGAATGTGTTTGACACGTATATGTATATACATATGTGTGTGTAAAAGTGCTGAGGTTTCTTTTAGTTACTAAAATTACAACAAAAATTACTGAAACCATACAAAATTTAAGCCTTAGGCATTATTATTTTTTTAATTAATTGCAAAAGATTTATTTTCTGTTACTATTATTTAAAGATAATCTAAAAAATAAATTTAAATGATACTCTGAGATAAATACTTAGCTGTGACTACAACAAAACAATAGTTTGGCAATATTGTTTTGACATGTTGCCCTTGCCATATCTCAGCTTGTAGTCAAATCTCCATCCTGAAATTTCTTGCACATAACACTACCATACAATACTCTCATAAAAAAAAAAATAATTCGGATTTTTATCTCGTGCCCCACCAGAGATATCAAAGCCTGAAAAGTGCGATTTTTGTCATTTTTGAAAAATTTGGGATTTTTTTTTAGAGAAGAGAAAGCAGGTCCCAGGTCTGAACTTGGCGTGTGAGTACAAGTACTTTTGGCCTATTTGTAAAAAAAATATGTCATGTTGACAGTTTTCCTTGCTAGAAAAATTTACTCTTGTAAACGGACAAATTTTGGAAAAAACTGAAACTTTATGCTTAAATTTTACCAATAAGCAGTTATTTTCGGAAACTACTCCATTACCAAATTTTTAGCCCAATGTATTCTGTAAAAATTGCTTTAATCCGCACTTGAATTAGATAAATAAACGATGGATTATTTACAATTCCGTAAACCCTTCTTGTGAGAAAATTGCTGCTGACGATGAAACAAAGATGGCTGCCATGCACAAACAAAAATTAATAAAATTAAAATAATAGTCATTTTGAACTTCCATCATGTTAGGGTTGTTGTACAAAAAATTTCAGATTTTTTAAAAATGGTCGAGCAACGAATATTTGATTTTCGGGACCACTTGAAATGGATTGACCCTTATACAATTTGTATTTGTGCAATAGAAAAATGAATTATTATATTCGTTATCCGTATCAATAAAATAATAAGAAAGAAAGAAAACATAAAATAAATTTAAATATATAAATAAATAGATAAATAAATTAAAACAGTTCTAAACACGCCAATACATTGAGAAAGGTATTGACAGTCTTAAGCCTGTAAAGTGTGAAGGGAAATGTTTTTCAAATATTATTTTTCGACAAATTCTGTTTAAGGGCGATCTCTCTTTAAGGACGATTTTTCGAGGTTCCTTAAAAGTCGTTATAAACGGAGAGCCAACTATGTAATCACGGATTCAAGACGTGAGTGCAAATTATGAAGCAAGCAATATATATATGACTAAACTTTGAAGACGCTTTGCTTCCACGTGTCCACGTGCTCATTAAAAGCTGCATACTGAACAGTAATAGAAAATTTTTAGTTTGAAATCGCAGAAGTGCTTCGAATGCTCTTTAAGAAAGGTGTAATAACACATATGAAGATTATTTACAAAAATCATTATATAAGGTAAATCGAGCTATGCATACCTAAAACTTTTTTTAATAAGATGAAAGTTTTATAATTAAAAAATCATTGTGTTGTTGATGAATTAATTGCATTTTATTACTTTCTTCTAGCTTCAATAGAAGAAAGTATTGTAATCGAATTTTTTTTTTCGACTTCCGGTTTTCGACGGATTTACACTTTTTAGTGGTCAGAGATCCCAAAAAACATGCTTATAGAAAATTTCCGTGTGTCGCCATTTTACCATCAAGTGTATGAATTATATGCATAAAATTGAAACAATTTTTTTTTGTTGTTGTTTGTTTGTTGTTTGTTTGTTTGTGGCTATGGCAAGGAAGTCCTCCCTTAATTTGGAAAAATTACGACGGTAGGGTGCGCTGTAATAGCGATTTTTGTGCCATTTTCCTTATTGTGCCGTCAAAGTGTATGAATCTGTGTATAGAATTGAAACAAACTTTTTGTGTGCGTTTTTGGCTATGCCAAGCAGGTCCTCCTTGAACTTGGAAATATTCCGCCGAAAGGGAGCACTGTAATAGCGCTTTTTGTATAATTTTCTTGATTTTTCGTGGTTCTATTCTACACCGGCGGCTCGTAAAGCGATAGGAACTTCGTCTCGTGATAAGCCGGCTATTCGCGAACAGCTGATGTACAACACAATAACGGAAAACTATTGATTTTAATAAATATCATGTTTAAGATTAACTTGTTTTTACTCCGATTAATTGACTAAAGCAGAAATTTACGATGAAAGTCAAAGTTGATAGAGTATTGAACTAATAATATTGAAGTATTGACATTTGTAACTACATTTTGAAATTATTAAGATGCTACTTGGCGCAGAATGATATAAATTTAAAAAGCAACATTAAAAACGCCAGAATAATCAAAAATAGAGCAGACTAGTTTCGGTAGCGTTTAGCGTACCGTCGTCAGTGAAAAGAATAAAGAAAACTTGCTCATTTATATAGAGGAGAAGCGGATTCAACTGAGAAGTTCATTAACCAATGGGGGAAATAGGAAAACCTGTGTACAAGCCAATGGAAGAATAGTAAAGGTAATGCCACCAGAAATGTGAAAAAAAATGGTAGTGATTAAGCAAAAGAGGATTTTATGAAATATTTCCAGCAATCTGATAAAGGGGGATAGCAAATTCACTATTAACAATATTGTCATAATTTTTGTAGATATGAAATGCTTCAAGAAAGTTGTTCGTGTACAGAAGTGGGTTTAGAGATGATTTTGGCTGAATTAAATCAAAAGAGTGATTCATCTCTCAGCAATGTTTAGCAATTGAAGATTTATTGGTTTCCTGTTTTTGAGTATATTGTTGGTGTTCTTTAATACAAAATTTTAAACCCCGTTTGGTCTGTCCAATGTAGGAAAGACCGCAATGGCAATTAATACTATAGATACACTATGACGCAAAAGTTTAGACAATGAAGAAATTCTTACATACTTTGAAAAATATTTATTCAATTTTCAAATCACTGCTTGAAATTAATGTGCTGTACATATAAACAATATTTATAACAAAGAAAAGTGGAATTGTGCATATTGCAATAAATTAAATGGTAACAAAAATAAACTGCTGTCTCAAAAGTTTAGACACAAATTAAATAAAATCGAAATAAACAATTTTTAAAACCTGGTTGCGCATCCATGCTTATGTATTACGTCATATACACGAGATTGCATGGAAGAAACTAAATCTTGCATAGTTTGTGGATCGATATCGTACCATGCATTCTCAATAGATGTCTTAAGTTCCTTTTCAGAAGAGTATTGTCTAGCGTTGCTATAAACTTTGCGACACATGATGCTCCAAAGGTTTTCTATAGGGTTAAGATCTGGGCTACATGCTGGCCAGTCGAGAACTCTTATATTATGGGAATTAAACCAAGATTTTGAATGTTTTGCAGTGTGAATTGAAGCATTGTCTTGCTGAAATTCCCACTGAGGACCCCCTAGAAGCTCAGCAAATGGCAGTAGGTTTTCTTCTAATGTCTGTGTATAATGCTGTGAAGTTTGACGACCACTGGTGAAGGTCAGAGATACTTGTCCATTATAGCAAAAGGCTGCCCAAACCATCACCGAGCCCCCTCCTTGTCTGCGACTAAAAAAACGTCGAGGTTCCTTCCACAAGTCATGCCAATACGATAAACAACCATCTGGACCATCCAGATTCCACTTTTTTTCATCGCTAAATATGACTGACTGCCATTTCTCTCCATATGACATATGCTTTCGAGTCCACATAAGTCTTTGTAACTTATGATGTGGTTTCAGAGCTGGTTTCTTCTGCATTTTGCTATAAACGATTGTTCCTTTTTCCAAAATTCGTCTACGAATCGTATCCTTTGATACAGAGAGTCCCGATGAGCTTTGAACTCCACGTACGCTCATTTGTTGAGTACTCGCTAGTCTTTGTATCAGGCGATCCTCTCGTACATTTGTCACACGTGGCCTCCCAGACCGACATTTTGCTTTATATTCGGAACCACTCGATAAAACTCGATAAATAGATTTTTTTGACCTATTAATAATAGCAGAAATTTCAGAAACGCTCTTCCCTTCACCTTTCAACTGCCAAATCCTTGAAACCTCATTCACTTGAATTTCTTTAGCTCTCGGCATGTCGACTATGAAGCGCAATCGTTTGCAGAACTTAAGTACTCCAAATTTGTGACATCATCGATTCTAAATTTGCATATGCCAGCGAATATTCAAAGAAATTTAGAATAGTGTCTAAACTTTTGCGACAAGCACATTTGAATTTTTATGAAAAAAATTAGTATTATAGCAAATAAAACGACTGTCTTTTGTACATAGCATTTTAAATCAGTTTTTGAATACATTTACAAGTTTTTGTAATTCTGACGTCATAATTCTACATTTTAAAGCTGAATGACGTCATTGTCTAAACTTTTGCGTCATAGTGTACCCCGTGAGTTGTATGACTCAATACAATCTTTGAATTTCCAGAGGGTAAGCTTATTCGTAGGGGTAAAAATTATTCTGAAGTCATACTGTCTAAGAATTTTGGCAATAGGAAAGCTGAATTTAGGAAAGAAAGGTAACACAATGCTGCTTCTGGAGAGAGAAGAGGACTGATTTGAGTTAGTGGGACGTGGTTGCTGTAGTTTACGTAAAGCAGTATCGATAATAGAAGGGGTGTAACCTCTGTCAATCGCAATGGCTCCAAGATATTGAATTTCACTATTAAGTGAGTGAGAATCAGAACAAAGATGAATGGCACGATTTATGAAAGTAAAAAAGGCTGCCATTTTCTGACTGGGAGGGTGACAAGAGCGAGCATGAGGGGGGGGGGGGGATAGACAAACTGCAAAACTTTTTCGATAGACCGATGTAGAGAAACCGTCCACAGTACGTGTGACAAGGGTATCCAGAAACGGGAGAGAACCGTTATTTTCGGTTTCATAAGTGAATTGTATATTGTTATCGAATGAGTTGATAATGTTAACGATATTATCAATATTGTAAAGAGAGGTGTCAATTAAAGTGAAAGTATCATCAACATAGCGAGTCCAGAACGGGAACGAGAATTGATTAAAAAGTGAGCAATCAAAGTAATGCATGTAGATGTCTGCGAGAATAGGTGACAAGGGGGAAACCCATGGCTAACCCGTCAGATTGTCTGTGATTTTTGCTTATTCTGGCGTTTTTAAGGTTGTTTTTTAAATTTATACATTTTGAAATATTAAGATAGAAGAAAATTTTGGGATTCTGGCAACATCCAACTAGTTTTATATGGAAATAAAAAGTTTTGGTCAGAGGTACAAAGAGGTACACTTGGGTCACGGAGATAAAATTTACCAAACAGGGGCGCCATATTAAAACTTTCTTATGGCGCAGGGGTGGCAAAGTTTTTATTGGGGGTGGGGGGTAGTGAGCAAAAATTTATTTTAATCTTGTTGCGCATATCTGAGAAAAAATTTATACATTTTCCATTCTTACATGCATTTTTTAAATTAGCTAATGTACTCGCTTTTGTTAAATATGTATGTCTGTGGTAAGTATGTCTGACTTTGAAAATGTTGAAATGGAAAATAAAATTGATGATTAATAATTTTTAGGGTTTAAGTATTATCTTAATGCCTGTTCTTGTTTTAGTGTGATTCGACCAGTTATTTTCGCTTTTGTGCGTTCTTGTAATCGGACCTATAATGACTGATACATTCTTATCATATTCTTTGAGGGGGCAGCTGCACCACCCCTCTTAGTCTTCCCAAATAGCACTCCTGTTTTAAAAGAGCCGCATATATAAATTCGCCTAAAAAGGGGTAAATCTAGAAGGTATTAAAATGGGTAATATTGATTAAATTCCTTATTTTTAAATTGCATTATTTTCTAAGCATTTTATGTTTATAACTATATTGATTATTTGTTCATTTTTTAGCTATGCTGTTAATGAATTATTGATAAATATCTGATTATTGGTTATCATAAAGTAATAAAATATGAAAATTGTATTATGTTTCATTTTTGCTTGAAACTTATACACACCGACACATACAGGGTGCGGCAGATATTTGAGAACACATATAAGTGAAATATGTGCCTGTAAATTATGATTATAAATACATTTCTGCTACATGTAAACATATCAGAACTTAGACAAATTGAGGAAATAAAGAGGCATGCTGTCATTGTCCTATTGACTGAAAAACACTCACAAGGGAACCACTTTTGGTGCTGCTCGCACCTAGCATTGAGACCTGGTGCATTTTAAAGCCCCATATTGCGAAGTTTGAGAAACGATACAATTTTTCTGATTTTACAGCAGCATAACTTTCTGAAAATGCAATTTTTTAGGCCACTTATCGGACTGTTAACATTGAAGTTTTTTTAAAGAAAAGCATTTAAAAATAAAAATGAGTTAATAAGTATAAAATATTGAAAAAAGTCTAAAAATTCCTTCAAGAACCAACAAATTTGATTTTGAAAAATTGCAATATTATATTCACATTTTTGGCGGAGAAAAAGTTGGCGTTTCGTTTTCAAAAGTAGAGCCTTCCGGCAACCCTAACCAAATGTCATAGCTGTTTGTCTTGTGTGAGGAGAGGTATGGACGTCACTAGAAATTGTAATGTCTGACCTAAATAGCCGCAGTAATTTTTCTAAATTGTGTAAAAATATTAATTTACTGTACGATTACCTTTACCAAAAGACCATTTAATACAGCAACATTTCATTTTAAACATTCGAAACTTTATTGCATTAGATTTGAAAAGAAAATAGTTTGCCTGTTTTGTATTTCACTAAAAAATAGTTTTCAATGATCTTGAAAGTTATTATAGAAATATATTTACTGTTTGTATATTTACCGTCTGCATAGAAAAAAAAAGAAAAAACCTAATTCTTGTTTTTTATGCTATCAGTTATCCAACAAATGGCAATTTGATATAATTCTGATACATGTAATGTACATTTACTCCCCGGATAAAGCGGGCGTAAAAAATGCAGCGCCATATTTGGCGACTTAACTCATTTTTAGCGTGAAATAAACAAGTAAAAATGTATTAATAAAAAATTAAAAGTATAAAAAAGTATATAAAATATGATTTTAACAAATTTTATCGGTTCTCTAACTTCTATGTATAGGGCTACAAAATACGTCAGGTCTCGATGCTAAGTGCCAGCAGCACCAAAAGTGGTTCCCTTGTCAGATTTAGAGATTGCTGCATTCTTGAAACTCTCCAGGTTATTCGTCTTTAATGTAAGGAGCGAACTGAAGGCTGCCAGGTTTGATGTGGTGACGTTTCATTCTGGAAATGACATTGTCGGCAATGTGACATTATCAAAACGCTGGAATTCGTCATGATGAAAATCCTAAGAAGTCGATGAGGGCACTCGCAAGGGAGCTGCAGGCTGATAAGGCGACCATTCAATGTGCGATTCGTGAGGACCTTCGTTAGAGGTCGTATGTGATGAGGAGAGGACAGTTCTTGTTCGAGAGAGCCAGGGATAACCACTTGACCAGAGCCGAACGTCTCTCTAATAAGCTGAAACATGAAAAGGAGCCAGAAATGTTGTTTTCCTCAGTTGAGGAAAACTTCGTTCAGGCTTAGAAAGTGAACCACAAAAACGTCAATGCCAGTGTAAAATCCAAAAAGAGGTCCCGACCGTCATGCAAAGAAAATTTCCAGCCTCACTGATGATTCTGAGGGGTCGTGAACAGAGAAAAGAGGTCCTGATGCTTACTTATTTTCTTCTTCAAGGTTCCGGAATCAACGTCATTGTTTATACCAAGGTCTGAAATCTTTTAATTCTGTAACACGTAGAAGGCAGTACGTTTTTCAACAAGACACTGCACCATCCCATACATCCCAATAATGGATGGTCAAAAACTTTCAAGACCATGTTATCCTCAACTTGTTGACCCCCAACTCTGCAGGTATTAACACACGAAGCGAAGGGCTATTACATATGTGACGTGGTTAAGAGGTTACTCCAATATGCATTCCACAGCACTTTTGCGGCTCTCAAGGCAGCCGTTTGTAGTCAGTGACAAACGTTCCCAACACACATCTGATGGTTGCCTGCAGTTAGTTTCGACATCGTGTAGAGGATGCCATTGTGGCTGGCGGTGGTTTGAGTGAATGGTGCCGCCCATTGTGTATTTGATCACGTGTACAGAACGTTAAAATATAAAAAATGCCCTATCTGTAGTGCAAGTTCAGGTTTGATAGCAAGCGTTATTTAGTCCTAAAATACCTGCCGCACCCTGTATGTATATAATGTTTATTAGAAATGTGTTTCTGTATACCTATAATTAAATATACGTATGTATTTATTAATTACTTTACATTTTTGGACAGTTTCGTCTTCGGCCGCTAGGAAGATTATCGAAGTTCGGTCTTACAAACCTATTTCGGTCGAACACTACTAAAAAGAATTGGAATGGCTGGAGAAAATAACATATTTAATGTTTAGGGGCACCCTGTATATACATTACATATAATCTCATGGTACATACGTTAAGGGGTGGATAGAACCCAACTGGCAAGCACAAATCACCATAGAATCCATGGTCGGAACGCAAGTCATAAAGCGCTGGAGGGAGCCTACTAGCGACAGCAATACAATGGCTGTTCACCGCAGCTGTCTTCATTCGTTTTGTGGATCATCGATGAGATAGACGCGTACTCAAATCAGAAGGCCAAGATGCCTTACATGTACAGATCGGCGGACGGCAATGCAAGGGAAGCCCAAAGGTTGTACCCATCAGCTGGACGGCCCGCTCACCCGATTTCTCATGTCTGGACTTTTCTTTCTAGGGTCAGATGAAGAGCCTGATCTACGATGATTATTATCCCATAGATTCCGTTGCAGACCTTGTTGCCCGGATATCGGTAGCTGTTCACACCATACGAGAGATGCCTGGCGTTTTCGCCAATGTACGGCTGTCACTCCATCGATGGTGTGAAGTTTGCGTTATGTTGGCGGCCGCAGTTTCGAGCAGTTGCTGTGATGAGGGACATACGTGTTGTTTACATTCATTTTGTTGAATGTAAATTTTTGTTCATATTATCGGTTTACTTTCATTCCATCGCTGTCTTCTTTTTCCTCATTTTGTGCCACAGTATGTCTCGCGGTCTAGCTTTTTCCGACTTGCGTTCCGACCACGAATTGTATGGTGATTTGTGCTTGTCTAGTTGTGTCCTATCAATCCTAACGTATGTACCATGAGTTTAGGGACACCCTGTATTTAAATATATTTAATATTTTACGTGAAACAATCTGAGCTCTCATGTTACATAGAACAATACTATTTAAATTGATGGAATGAAATCGGATTGCAATGAAAAATTATTTTTACAACGCAAAGAAATTTTGTTGTTGAAGCAGGTGATTTATACTTTAAACGAATATGAATAATTGAAAGTCTCGGGGCAAGTTTTATGTACAAAAGAGATTTAGAGGAGAAAGAACGAATATGTAGGAAAAAGTGGTTTGTCCTACATATGTCCCATTTGTCATTTTTTTTAAATCACTGAACCAGTCAAAATTTTTCTATTACTAATATAAAAAATAAGTATACACTATATGGTTAAAGGTGACCGGTCACTTGCAATTTTAGACGTTTTGTTAAATATCTAGAAAAATAAATGTCGAATTAACCTGAAACTGCAGGTGTGTAAACAGTATAGTATAAGTCATATATTTCAGTGAAGATTTTTTCCTGAAACCCCATAGGGGACCGTCAACAAATTGAAAAAAAAACGAATATCTTTGGATAACCCTGTAAAAACTTATGTAGCAAAAGCGTTCAAACACAAGATTATTAATAAGTGGCTTATTGTAATATACTGTGATGATTTTTATGAGGATAGCATGTATACTCGTAGAGAAATTAGGGTTTTTATAAAAACAGTTCTAAATTTCGCCAAGTTTTTTGCTTATAATTTGCAGAGTTCTTAATATAAAAAAAGTTCGTTTCAGAAAATATGACAAACAACATTGTACACAACACTCTGTAATCAGAATTAAAAAATAATAAAAATTGGATGAAAAATGAGCAGGTTTACTAAATAATGATTGACTGCGAATGCTCGAACGTAATCAAAATATAATTTGCATAATGTGTTTGCTATATGTATAGAGCAACTTTTGTGAAAGTCTCAAAAACATAGTTTGAAATGTCTGATAGTAATCGTTTTGTAATAAGCTCAAAACCCGTTATTCCCAAAGGAAAGCAAAAAGATGAGGGGCTGTATCCAAATACAGTAGTACGTGCAAAATTGCGCGTAATGCATTCACACTAATCAATTAATATATGGATACAACCTCTCATTTTTTTTGCTTCATTTTGTGAACAACGAATTTTGAGCTTATTCTTTAAACGATTATTATCAGACTTTTCCAACTATGTTTTTGAGACTTTTACAAAAGTTGCTCTATACATTTAGCTAACAAATTATGCACATTATATTTTGATTGCATTCGCGCATGCGCAGTAAAACATTTTTTAGTAAACCTGCTCATTTGTCATCCAATTTTTATTATTTTTTAATTCTGATTACAGACTATTGTGTACAATGTAGTTCGTCATATTTTCGGAAAAGAACTTTTTTTTATATTAAGAACACTGCAAATTATAAGCAAAAAATATGGCGAAATTTGGGACTGTTTTTATAAAAACCTTAATTTCTCTACGAGTGTACATGCTATCCTCATAAAAAGTAACAGTATATTCCAATAGGAGACTTATTAATAAACTGGAGTTTGAACGCTTTTGCTACATCAGTTTTTACAGGGTTATCCAAAAGATTCGTTCTTTTTCAATTTGTTGACGGTCCCCTATGGGGTTTCAGGAAAAAATCTTCGCGGAAATATATGACCTGTACTATACGGTTTACACACCAGCCGTTTCAGGTTAATTCCTTATGTATTGTTCTAGATATTTAACAAAACGTTTAAATTCGCAAGTGACCGGTTACCTTTGGCCATATAGTGTAAGTAGGGGAAGGTGGCCTAAAATGATCCTCTTAAGGGGAAAACTGTTTAAATAAAACTTTGGCCGTTTGAGAGTACGTTTTACACTATATTTGCATTATAAACATCTTTTTAGTAATATTTTAAGCCCAAATTGAGTAGTAAAAAAAAAAAAAATTGAAAAAGTGTCCAAAGGATCATTTTACTCGCACCAAAGGGCAAAGTGATCCTTCAGTTGAAACAGTACTAAAAACTGGCGATAAATCACAATTAAAATAATAAAACTTTATATAAATCGCCATAAAATCAAATTAATTCACAGGACGCGTTTCAAACTAGAAAATATAACAGCACGTCATCAGCTTCTGTAAACACGTGTTCGTAAAAGGACAAGGTCACAAATGAAATAGAAAGGGAAAAAAGGACAGCTTGCAAAGAGTGTGACAGGTGGTGCTAGATGCAAGGTAAACACCAATCACAGAGGAACACATGCAGAATCGGAAAATGTTGCCACAATGATAGAAATTTTTTTACCGGGCAACATGACCGCCCATTTTAGGTCATATTACTGGATGACGCCAAGAAGCATAACAAACTTAGCAGTGTAATTCACATCTGAAAGCATCATACTCCATTAAGTAAACCAAATCATATTTCTGTGCATGAAATACTGTATATCTAAATATGAAAGTTGGTGCTTACCTTATAACAGATGTTATAAAACCCAATTTTTCAAAGAATTCTATTCAAACGCGTAATACTGCGATCGCTTGAATAAAAGCCATTGCATCTTCTTCACTTGCCACAACTAGTTTATCTGTTACCCGGTTGATAGCGCGACCTGTCTGCCAGATAATACATGTGGTTCCTTTTGCCCGCTCGAATCATTTTAGGCCACCTTCCCCTATATATAATCGACAAAAATAAGTTTTTAAAAAGGAAAAAAATCAAGGCTTTCGAAAAAGAAAATAGGGTGAAAGCTATCAAAAAATAATTAACTGCTGCAATACATTTCCAAGCTTTATATTCTTGGTATATTTTCTATTAACTAAGTTACCTTACGTAAATAAAGTGCTTACATATATGGTACATTGATAGAAATCCTTCTCTCCTATACTAAATATATCCTAAAGTATTTCTGAAAATATTTTTTTATTAATTATGCATTATGTTTATTGTCATGATGGCATCTAAATTATTACTCAAGGAAACATTTTTCGCTTTTTTTCAAGCTGGCCGCCAAACCGCCCATGCATAATTTAAAAGAATTTTTAATTTTCAAAAGTATTTTCGATGCATTTAGTAAAGGATAGAAAGGTTTCTATGAACATGTAGATATTTGACTTACTTGTACATATCGTAATTTAATTAGTAGAAAATGTTAAGTATCAGAATATAAGCTTGAAAATTTGATATCCTTTTTTTTCCATCACATCTTCTACCTTTGATTTTTTTTTATTTTTCATTTTGAAGAGTTTTTTTTGTAGATATCACTTTCTATAAAAAGTGTTTATATAATTTAAGTAAACTATTCGTTGAAATTACATAGAACTTTCTTCAGCAGGAGGCAAACATAATACGTATACACTTTATTTCAGGAGTCTGAAATAGCGCGCTACATGTAGCGAAACTACAGTAGTTTCTACTTATTACAGTAATTTCTAGTGTAGCGCGTTACATTTTGAACAAATAGTCCAAGAGCAAAAATAAACTATAGTTTAATCGCATTTATGCTTTCCGTACCCATACAGTGCAAGGAAATAGCAATCATAACAATCCGATTATAGAAATATTAGAATATTTTTACATTCTGAGTTCAAAATTCATGTTAGCTATTTTTTACAATGATTACAAACGAATGTATGCATGCATATTAAAATTTCCTTGCGTTTTCAGGTCCCCAGAGCTCTTGTAAAAATTACGACTTAAGTTTTTATTTCTCATATTAATATTTATTTGAATTCACATTATTCTGTAAACTGTTCGGAAAGTTGAGGGTAAGTCACTCCAGATATATATATATTTTTAAGTAATTGTATTTTAGTATTCATTTTTTTGTATATCTCAATTTCGAAAAGAAATTTGTAAACGTGCATAAACTAACATTTTGGAGAAAAACCCAAAATATTTTATTGTGTGTTATCTTTCTTAATCTTTTAATGCTCTAGGTTATATTGCATTTGGGGGAAAGTAGAATAATGACTCTCAGAAGGGTAATCCCGCTCACCAAATATCACTAAATAGAAAAGAATTGAAAACGTGGTTTGGTACCGGCACCTAGCGAACTTCATCTTTAGTTCCCAGTAAGGATTTAGTGCCCGTCGGGAGGAAAGTATTTTTGTGTCCTCACGTTATTAATTTGAAGTTGTTTTATTATAAAATTCTACAACATCTAACTTGAAAGTAAGTGTACTCTTATTTTCAAATATTAATTTACTCATTATGTCTACCAAATATATACATTCAGCTGTACTTTCATGCTTTTATTTATATTTGTAGAGCGTTGTTACGCCAATTATAATGCAATAAAACCCAACATGGCGATAACAGGAAATTCCAGAACTGGCGCGTGGCGTGCCAAATATACCAAGCGCTCGCGTGGAGTTCCAGAAGTGTTGCCAGTAGACAAGTTTTTTTCTAAATTCAAATTTGTTGATTGACACCCCCTTTTTTGAAATGGTAAAATTTCCCTGTTTTCGCCTTTATTAAAATGTCCTTAAACAAGGAGAAATTTACGATTTCAAAAAGTGCTGAAAATCAAATCTAAATTTTAAAAAAGTAGCCCACTATATGTGTAACACTATGTATACCGTGGTCGCAAAAAATTTGCAGTGGTGGGAATTAGAGGTCTGCATGGGCCGACATTTCCAGGCCCGGCCCCGTCCCGACTCGGAGAGAAAAAAATTCGACCCGGCCCGATAAAAAAAATTAAGTTCGGCCCGAGCCCGCCCGGAAAAAAAGTTAAAATCTCGGCCCGAGTGAATTTCTACAAAACATTGATTTTTTACGTCGAATTGGTTAAAAATTTGTCTCGCACGAGGAGTTCTGACCGAAAATATTTATCTTTTCTTGTCATGTTTATAATCTTCATTTTTATAGAAGTGCCGCAGGCTGCTATATTTATTTTTTTAATGAATCTCTATTCTTGTATGTAAATGTTTCAGTTATCATTAATATTGTTAATCCATATTCCATGTACAGAAATATTAAAAATCTGATAAATGCTATACAGTAAAATCTTCTACGACGGAATTGCATAGAAAAGAAAAAAAATGCGTTATAGACAAGATCCCTTCTTAGCAAGTGTAAATGTATTATATATTCCTTTCTTACTTATTAGTAAATTAATTTTGCATGGATCAACACGCTTTTTAGTTTAAAACAGGGTTCCATCATAGGCAGGTTCCTTTTCACACATTTAACTATATTTTAATTTAGCTATATTTTAATATGCGTAGAAATCTTCTATTCTTTAAAAATAATAAATTATAATGTTTAAGTGTAGAATAATAACGATTCAAAAATGTATGCATTTTTTGCAAACATTTTTGGGCCACAGGCCTAATTTAACTGACCTTTAAGTGGACCCGGCCACGCTGAGACAATGATTTTCATACGGGCTGGCTCAAAACTAGGACTGAAAATTTTTGGCCATGAAGACTAGGAATGAAACCAAGCGCGGCTCTGTACAGAAAAATTAAGTTAGACCCGGCCCAGCTCGACCCGAGCCTTCAGAAAAAAGTATAGCCCGGCCCAAATAGAGTGGAGAGCAGGCCCGGCCCAAATAGAGTGGAGAGCATGCCCGGCCCGGACCGAGTGCCGTGAGTGAAAATCGCCGGGCTTCGGGCCACGGGCCGGCCCGTGCAGATCTCTAGTGTGAACAGCCCACACAACTACACATGTGACTGTGACTTTTGCCTTACTTAAATGTTGTATTCAAACTCTGAGCGCAATTACCCTACCATGTCGGGCATTACCGCTCAATCGATGGTCATTTAAATAAAACGATAAAAAAAATTCCTAAAACTTTTATGAAAATTTGTTGATTGCAAACTGTTCCTTATTCTTTGGGGTTATACTTCGTTATTAAAATATTGATTTTGTCTAAATTTGACTAGCTATTCATGTTTTCCCTTAAGTGAGCGCCATTCCACTACTTTCCACTATTTAATTTGTATTCCAGCAGACGCGATATAACGAGAGGTCGCTGTATTATTTAATCTGTGGCTTCAGTTTCGAGTTCGAATCCTTTGACAAAATCTGAAAGTAAGCGAAGTAGTGACTACTTTTGAAAAGTAGTTTGTAGTTGCTATTTTTAGGTAGATTTCGTATGAAATACTACCTATTGGGATCGTTCCTATGTTGGAATTTCAGAAAAATTTTTGCAGATCTACACCGATCATGACCCTTAGAACACAAAACCATCCTCAGTAAAAAACTTATATATATATATATATATATATGTGTGTGTGTGTGTGTGTGTGTGTGTGTGTGTGTGTGTGTGTGTGTGTGTATGTCTATCTATCTATCTATCTATCTATATATATCACTTTCTTCTGGACACGATAACTTTCGTAATTCTGCACCAATCTCTTCCAAACTGATACATAAAATCAATGGGCATAAAATCTCGGTCAAGTTCGTTAATGGGCAAAATCGGACCAAGGGGATGGAAATAGGGAGGGGTTTTGTGAAAACAGAAAACCCCCCCATAACTTCTTAATTTTTGTACATATCAAATCAGTTTTAAGTTTTTATTTCTAAAAATAGGGCCAAAATTTTATGTATCACAGATTTTTGATAAAGTTAAAAATGGGCTCAAGGGGCGCAAAAAATAGGGTTTTTGGGAGAAAAAAATTCATAACTTCTCTATTTCTCAAGATATCAAATCCAATTAATTTTATTATAAAACTCCTTAACATTATCTACAACTTTTATATTCACAAGTTTTTGATAGGACCAATTCGTACCGCACAAAAAAATTAAAAACGAAAACAAAAAGGGGGTTTGAAGAAAAAAAAATTCCATAACTCCGTCAATTCAAAAGATATAAAATCCCCATGAATTTATCATATATCTTCTTAATATTGTCTACAACATCTATATAGAAAAGTTTTGGATAGGACCAATTCTTACAGCAAAAACAAATTAAAAATACATAGCGGTTGAAGAAAAAAATCATCGTAAGGGTGTATTCAAATCCAAACTGCTTATTTTCTGACTCATTTTACAATTCATTTTTGCTCTCAAAGGCTTACAATTGGTATGTTTTCTTACTCAGAAACTATATAATGTACCGTAATGGTCGATTTTTTTATAGACCCAGAATAATTTTTTTAAAATGCTGTTAAAAAGGGCATTTTGAACCGAATTTACCGCAGCAGATTGTGTTGGGAAAAATCATTGCATTAAGGATGCACTCAAATCCAAACTGCTTATTTTCTGACTCATTTTTAAATTCATTTTTGCTCTCAAACGCATTTAATTGGTATATTCGCTTATTCAGAAGCTATATAATGTACCGTAATGATCGATTTTTTGGCAGAGGCAGAAGATATTTCAAAAAATGATGTCAAAGTGGGCATTTTGAACGGAATTTCCCGAAGCGATTGTGTTAGAAACGAAAAATATCGACCTTCTGAGAAAATAATTGTTTATATATCAAGTTTTAATTAATTGAACAAAAAATAAAAACACCGGCCGCTTATAAATCTCTTCAAAAATCACGTCAGCATGTTTCATATTTTTTTTAATTAAAAATGAATCTTGAATTATGCCAGAAAATTTCGAGTTGTTGAGCATAGAAAAGTATTTTTTTGAATACCGCCCTAACATGATTCTGATAAAACCAGCTATTATATAAAAATGAAATAAAAACTCGTCAAAAGCGGCCAGATAAAATTGTTAAAGTAGATTTATCTCTAATCATGATTTAGTTTTTGTTTGTGAAATTAGTATATTTCACTTCGAAATCTACCTCTGCCTGTAGGCCGGGCCGGCAAGGATTTTTTAACCCTTTATATCCTGACGGTATTTTTAAGTACCATTAAAGAATATTCATTGTTAAATTTATTTCGTCTACTAATGAAAGTAGATTGCGCTTTTCATACAAAATAATTTGCTAAATTATATTTAGAAAGCACAGTGAAACAGTCGAAGCTATGTATTCTTTAATGTGGTTATTTTCACAACCATTTACAGTCGGACCCCGATTTAACAAACCCCTATTTAACGAATTTCACGATTTAACAAATTTTTCTTTTTCCCCGACTAAAATGAAGACACAAACCCCTATTTAACGAATAATAAACACCGAATTAACGAATTTTTTCAACAGCCGAAAAAACATTTTTTTTTTTTGTTAGTTCGTGTTCGAAAAATATTTGAATGCTTTTCAAATGATGTATCCATCTTATCTGGAACAGAAAAAGACTTTGTACCTAATAATTTTCGACTGGGGAGGATGCAGCCACAGACTTCTCGTATAAGTAGACTCAGAACCGATTTTCTCCCGTCAAAATCTCCTCAGAATTTCCCTTCGGATTCCCGCTGAAACTTCGTCGGTGTTTCTCTAGAATTGATTGCACTTTTGCTATAAGAGAATGTCACTGGAAAGATGCCAAGGAAGATATTACCGTCAAAAGAGACAACCTTTAAAGCTCCAAAAAGGACTTGATGTTTGCGTCAATTTTCCCTCCAAATAAAAATGGGATTTTAGTGAAGTTCATGATAATATGATGAAGTGACTATAAATAAAAAGGCTATTATGAAAAATAAACTTTATTTAACAAAACATATCCATTCACATTTGTCACTGCGACAATAAATCAGAGTTCACCTGGGCCTCTCCAATGGGACTCCGTAGAAGCGAGAAGAGAGGTGCGGCAAGGTGTTGGCCGAAATGAAAATCTTCTCCTCATTTAGGCCAATAGCTCACCGCGCCTTCCTTTCCCCTCGCTTCTGCAGCCAAGAGAGAGTGCATACCTCTACAGGATCTGCTCTGTAGTCATGTTTTCTTTGAGGGTGAGCTCATTATTATTCCCTTAAGCATTTGAATCATGAGTCATGCGCAGATGAATCATGAATAATCTGTCATGTGGATTTCAAGTAGGAGAAGAATACAGTTTAAGGATTTTTACCAATTGGTTTGTTTCTTGATAGAAGTGAGATGTATTGGACGCTCGGTTTGGCATAATATTTAATTTTTGAAACTTTATGAAGCATGGCAGATTGTTGGAAACGAAAACGCTTTTCGTTGAATGAAAAGTTCAACATTTTACGCGAATTTGACAAGAACGTTAGACCGCAAAACGCGTTAGCAGAACGCCTTGAAATCTCCACATCGACATTAGCAACAATTGTTAAACAACGAGCAGAAATTGAAAAATAATGAGCAGAATGTGGTAAAAATTCGTCGAATATAAGAAAGTCGTTGAAAGCCACTCCTCTTTCTGTTCTTGAATCTGACCTAGTGGAATGGTTCAACATCGTTCGTGACAAGAAAATAGCCATTAGTGGGTCTCTGATCAAAGAAAAAGCACTTCAACTAACCGAAAAGCGTAATGCGACAGATTTTTCTGCTTCGAATGGTTGGATAGACCTTTTAAAGAAAAGATACAACTAAGCCCAAAAGAAAATGTGCGGAGAAAAGTCGGATGTAAATGAAATTGTAGTAAAAGATTGGGACGAAAAGTTGCTCAGCCTGATTGAAGGGTATTCACCATCGGACCTTTACAACGCAGATGAAACCGGGTTGTTTTATGACTTAATACCCGACAAAACGCTTTGTTATAGAAATGAAAAATGCTTTGGTGGGAAAAAAGCAAAATGAGGATTACGGTTTTGCTTGTGGTTAATGCTGATGGAACTGAAAAAAATAAGCCATTCGTTATAAGAAAAACAGCAAGGCCGCGATGTTTTAAAAACGTAAAGACCTTACCGACAAAATGCGCAGCAAACCTAAAATCATGGATGACTGCTTCCCCATTTGCAAACTTTCTGACGTATTTATATAAGTCTATGCAGACAGAAAATAGAAAAAAATTTTGTTTATTGATCAATGTCCTGCTCATTTTCCAATTTGCAATTGAAATAATGTCAAAGTTTTGTTTTTTCTCGCAAATTGCACAAGTGTGTTTTAGCCCCTAGACCTTCGTATCATTCGTTCTGTAAAAGTTAATTATGAAACTTGCTTATGCGGAAAATTATAGGATCGTTGGAGGAAAATGCGGAGAAAAGATACAAAGTTACTGTTTTGGATGCTCTATATTTTGTGAGAAAATCTTGAGACCAAGTTTCTAAAAATACGATTGAAAATGCAGAAAGTGGGATTTCCAGGCACACAAGGGGAAAGTAATAATGATGACGATATCACCCCTTCAGAAGTTATATGGAAAGAAATCGCTCCTGAGACAGACTTAAACGATGTCGTCACATGTGATGACGGCCTAACTACATGTGCAACTGAAGTTAATTTGTCGGAACCAATGAATAGCGATTCTGATTCAGAAATCGATAATGAAATTTCCATTAAAACTGTTACTTTTTCTCTTTCTTTACATGGCTTGGAAACTGTGAAAACATACCTCATGCAGCAGGACATAAATGACTCAATATTTTCTTCTCTTCATAAAGTAGAAAAAGAACTTTTTCGAGTCAAGAATTAAAGAAATTCTCATACATCTATTACACAATACTTAACTTAAAATTAATTAGTGCGAATTATTCGCTGTATTTTTAGCTGCTGAATAAAAATTGTACAATTTCTAATTATGGATATTTTTGTGTAGTGGCTGTTTAGAGCGTTTTCAGAAGGTAAGTGCAGAATTTTATAATTTTTTGTTTCGGAACCCGATATTACGAATAACCCTGATTTAACGAATAAAATTTACGGTCCCGATGAATTCGTTAAATCGGGGTCCGACTATACTTAGGTGTAGCTTTTATCCTATTAATTTGCAGCTACAAAACACTTCTCTGTTACAAATAGGGTCATAATATATTTACTGTTCTTATACAAGAATTGTGAAATTTCAATTACAGTACTTTTTGTTAATATAATTATTCTTGTAAATATTTTGCAAAAATAGCTCTAACTGCCGATTTATTAAATCATTTTGATTTTAAAAAAAATCTAAATTAAATTATATGATGCTCTGGATATCTTCGATGTTAACGTAAATAATTATTCAGGTGAAACAATTTTTTATTCGAAATTCAGGATATAGGGGAGAGTGGTAATGAATGGGCCAATTTTTTTATTTTTTATTTTTGTAATTTTTTCTAATTTTTTTTTGGTTCAGAATTGGCTTTTCAGTTACTTTATTTATTTAGTTATATAAACAAGTCATAAAAATTAGATTAGAAAATGTCTATAATGAATGATATTAGAAAATGTAGAAGTTTGGCCCATTCATCCCCACCCATGGGGCTGAATGGGCCATTGAAGGTAATGAATGGGCCACTAAATGAATTCAAAGAATGGAAAATGTGGAATTAATCTTTTATTCATCAAATATGACAAAATGTGTGGCACTTGACATGATATGATCAAAAGCATAATGAAATAGTAAGTAATACACAATGCTTATCAAAATTTATAAACATCAAAAGGGATATTATTAAATCGCATAATTGTAGCAGAAAAATGACAAAATAATGAGATTATAAGAAAGAAAGAACATAAAATATTCATAAAAATAACAGATAATACACATTATGATTTAACGAAATTTATATTTTTCAAAATTAATATTAAGCGGCATGGTTGTAACAGGGTTGAACTGCCTATTTTTTCACTATTTAGTATAAATTTCTGGAATTATTTATTCTACCCATCAGATTCAGAATATAAACAATTATTCTAGCTTTATATTAAATAGGAAAATACTGGTGGTAGGTGTGGTCAACAACTGGACAGTTCATCTTAATCATTTATACAATTTAAATTATGTTTCTAATAAATAACTGATATTTCTTTAGGGTGAAAATGTGCAAATTATTTTTTAGACATCACTATAAACCTATTCTAACAAGACAATAATTTAATCTAAATCTATGACAGCCAGTTATGTTTCATATTAAAGAGAAAATCGGAAAAAAAAAGAAAGAAAACCCATAATTTCATGATCGGTGAAGGTGGCCCATTCATGACCATGATATAGCGGCCCATTCAGCCCCACCTATACTTCTGATATATATTCAGGTTTTTTTAGTACGTTAAATTCAAATAACAATTAAATACATCCTAAAATTAGTTTACAGATATGCAAAGACTTGCTAATACACATATCCGCAATGAAATAATAGATATTTTTTATCTTATTTATTTTACTGAAAAGAGAAAAAAATTACTTTTCAATCAGATTCTTGACCATCTTACTCTAGAGGGAAAATGGCTTCTCCCAAACAATGGAAAATTTGAGGAGTTTGGTAAAACAAATAGCTCCATCAATTGGTGGCATCTAAAATAATTTTATGCAAATACTTTTTCATATTTTGTTAATGGCCCATTACTCCTCATGGCCCCTTCATTACCACTCTCCCTTAAAGGGTTAAAATAAGTAATTATAATTGACTACATTTTCGATAAAATAGTTGTAGTTCGCTATAATAAAAAAAAAAAAAATTCCGACCCCTGCTTTATTAATATAAAACTTATTTTTTGGACTAATTGATCGTTTAAAAGCAACGAAAATAATTTTTTTTTTCAAAATATTACTTTTTCTAATTTATGCTATTTAAGTTTTATAATGGATATAAATTAAATAAAAAAGCAACTGGAGTCTAAATAAATTAAAGATCTGTTGTTGGTCTGTTGTTTTTCGATGATAAATTTTTGCAGTTTTTTGCCACTGCAAACACTCACGACTAATCCAAGAATCGAGCGCGGCAAGTATCTAGAGAATCGAAGAACAATGGATAGTCTAAAGCACCCAGGAAGAAAAATATATTTAATAAAATCCATTTAAAATTTAAAAAATAAGCTATCCTTAAAACTATTTTTTTTTTTCGTCGTGCTGTAGAGAAGACACGGGGAAAATGTAATTTGCTGGTCTATGTTTATTCACATATTTGCATAAGTGCGAGATAATTTTTTCCGTATAAAAATACCCCTAAATTATCTTATACCATTGTATTATACCTTTATTACTATATATATATATATATATATATATATATATATATATATATATATAGCCATACTTTATTATATTATATATTATTTATTACTTATTTAATTTTAAGCATATACTTCTTTATGTACTTTTTAGTAATAATTTAATCCAGGATCCTTAAAATAGCATATAATTTTTATTATATAGTATATATGTCAATTATAATTATTATATTTATAAGAATGTGAATATTATCTGCCAGCTGTGATGATTTGCAACCGTAAGGATTCGCTTTTAACTGTACCAATTAATTAGGTGGGATTTTTGCTGTGCTAAAATTGGATACATGTTTGAGTTGTAATATGGTCATAGCAGTTCTCTTGATGGGTATGTCTTAAATTTAAATGTTATAATGAACAATATGAAAAAAATTGTTACGGATCTTGCATTGATTAATATATATTTTTTTTTTTAAATTCAATTTATATGGCATTTATACTTTTTGGTGTATAGTCGATCGGGTACATAATGGAACTCAATTTTTAGCTTATTGCTGCATTCTATTACAGAAATAGACTATGTTTTTTGCTTAATTGTATTTCATGTACCCTTGAAAAAGTGAAATGCTATATGAGCTTCCGGCTACATCCATTCATTTGATCTATTTGTTTACGATACGTCAACAATATTTCGCTGGTTATTTGTATCTTTTGTCTTTAATAGGTTATTTTATCAAAATTTGGTGGATTTTCATATGTTTTATATGGATTAATCGTTCACAATGTGCTAGTGAACTAGTGGTATTGTGCTTGATTTTGTATTACTAGTTAAAAGTTCCATCTTTATTTTGTATAATGTCAGTGTTATGAATTGAAGCTAAATTTATTAAGTTAATTTTAGTAATTGGAAATAGATGATTTGTAATTATATAATGGTTATATATGTGTGTGTTTATACATACACACACACACACACACACACACACAGAGAGAGAGAGAGAGAGAGAGAGAGAGAGAGAGAGAGAGAGAGAGAGAGAGGGGGGGAGTGAATGAATGAATATGAATTAGCCGGCAGATAATTGCTCGATAGTTAAGTTTCATCCTTCGTGTGATTTTTATAGGGGTTTTTATAACCCACGCCCCTTCCCTAAATCCATGTTGTTCGTAGATTTATGAATTGATCATTGAGATTAACACCATCCGTAGGGTATTGTTGAGCAATTTACATCACCTGAGAGTTTGATTCATATTATGCGCAAATAATATTAATTAATCTGTTAAATGTTTTTGAAAAATAATAGGCAACCATCTTTAATATTTCTAAACCATTTGTCTACTTTTTTAATTTGTCATTTGACATTATCTTCGATTTTTCTATAATAATTAAAGATTTATAATGATCAGATTGACCTGTAAATTCATGAAATATTTCAGATTGTGTTATAGTTTAGATTGTTTGGATGAGAAGTAAAACTTTTCGGTAAAATTTCTTTGTAATTAAATATGTAAGCATCTTTACTATTTCTACACTTGTCTATTTTTTGTTCTGGAATACATATTAAATATTTACATTAGTTTTCATTATAATTTTTGTTGCGATGAAATTTAAATATTCTCTATTGAGCATTTATTAAAAATTTCTGAAATTATTGCAAATTTTAGACTGTCGTTATTTCAATGAGTTTATTGTGAAAAATGTATCTTTTAAAATGATTTTAATTCGAAGAAAGTAATATAAAACATACTAATTTTACTGTTATTTAGAACAATTATATTAAATTCCGATTCTGAAAAAAAATAGAAATGAAAAATTTAAAAATCACTGAACGAATTCCGAATAAACTTTATAGAAAAGAGAACAAAATTTACTATATTGAGTTAAAAGATTGAAACCGGAGTTCTTTTACTGATGTGGACAAATCGCGAAAACTCTAAAAGCCTCAGAAAAATGACAAAAATTTATTTCAAAAATCACAGGACTAAAGCTACTACATTGGGCTAATATATTAAAAAAGCATTCAGGATGAATGTCTAAAAATCGACATGGAAAGCAAAAAAACTGTAAAACTCTCGTATAAAAAAAAAATCGCGATAAATTACGCAGGCCTGCGATGAAAAAAATACAAGGGAATTGATAGCTGATCTTTGTGTATTTTTTGTGCTAATTTAAAAACAAATAATCAAAAAATTCTGTCACGTTTTCTTGAAAAAATTACTTTATTTGGATTTTTGTGAACATTCCATCGTCCATATGCCCCGTTCCTCATGGACCTGATGTGCTAGTTACTTTGTCTTCAATTGAATTGCAAAGTCATCTTTTCAGGGTCTTCAGACTCGGAACATCCAGAGGTTCAAGGCTCCGATAATGAATATAAGCCCTCTGGAAACAATTCACCTCAGTCCATCTCTCAGGTTGAACCTGGTGATCTGACTAGAGATCTGGGCCTATTGAAAGAGGCATCAGAGTTGTTGGGCTCCAGATTGTAAGAAAAGAAATTCACTGGCCAAAGGAACCGTTTTTTATTAGTACAGGAATCGAGAAAAGGAATTTGTTAAGTAGTACTTTGAGGAGGAGGAGGAGGAGGAGAACATGGTCTATTGTTCTGATGTTCCCAAATTGATGAGCAATTTTAATATCACCTACGATAAAGATGAATGGAGGCTGTTTATACATTCATCGTAAAGGAGCCTTAAAGCTGTCATTCATCACGGAAGTCATTATGCATCTGTATCAGTTGGAAGCTCGGTGCATTTAAAAGAACGCTATTAAAATCTGGCTTACGTCCTCATAAAAATTAAATATGCCGGCCTCGGCTGGACCGTTTGCGGTGATTTTAAAGTTACCTCAATGCTTCTTGGTCAACAAGGCGGATACACAAAGTATCTATGTTTCATTTGTGAGTGGGATAGCCGTGATAAGACTCAACATTGGGTCAACAAAGAATGGCCGAAAAGACAAAATCTTAAACCAGGCATGTGATTCGATTCTGAATGTGATTCGGGGCAGTTTAGTTGAGCCGAAAATTGTATTGTTTCAAATGATTGCGATTGTTTCAAATACCTGTGCAAAAAGTTTCAGGTTTATCCGAAGCCAAGTTGAAAGAGGAAATCTTTGTTGGTCCAAATATCTGCAAGCTTATGAAGGATAAAGAATTTGACTAGTATGACAACAAAGAAAAAAGAAGCTTGGGTTGCCTTCAAAGATGTCAACAGCGAATTTCTGTGTAATTACAAGAATCCTGACTATAAACCAATTGTAATGAATATGATGGACATATTTCAAGCGTTGGGTTGCGCCATAAGTGTCAAAATAAATTTTCTTTACTCACAAGTGCACTTTTTCACCCGCAAATTTAGGATCAGTCAGCGAAGAACAAGGTGAAAGGCTCCATCAAGACATCAAATATATAGAGCGCTCAAAAAAAAGATGGGATAAGATCATGCTCGCCGACTACTGTTGGATGTTAACACGAACACGAGATAGATCTGCGATTGAACATAAAAGAAGAACATCAAAAAGAAGTTTCATAGAAAAATAGTACGTACTTAAATAGAAACATTTTTGTTTTGTTTTGTTTTTTTCTCAGTTTAAAATTTGTTTGAAACTTTCATGTATACATACATAATATTTGCTCCTCTTGGCCAGTTGTCTATTTTATGTACGTTGACTTAATAAAAACAAATTAAATTAGTATGTAGATGATATTTTTCTAGAAACTGTACCGTAATTTGATCTAAAAAGTTTAAACTCGAGGGAACTTTTTGTTTTATCCTCGGCCACAGGCGGCTCGTGCGATATGTCAACAATTGTTTCCATTCACTTAAACCTATTAAAAAGTTATCGATTACTGAAAAATCAATTTGCCTCACCGAGAATCGATTATTTTCCATACATTTACATGGATAAAAACCACTGTTGCCAGATAGTAGATGAAAAATTGCTCGAGAGAATTCCTTTTCAAATAGGATTTTAGCAAAAATTTCGATATCGATTTACAAAAAATCCTGATGTGATGGGACAAAATGGAGGTCATTTTCGAAATCAGCGCACCAAATAACACAAGAATCCGCGGAAACTTCTCTTGTATTTTTCAAAAAGTTCAATTTTGCAGGCCTGTGTTTTTAACTTCTGTACGAATTCCAAATAAATTTTATTGAAAATAATACAATTTATTATATTGGGCTAAAAGTTTAAAACCAAATTCCTTTCAATAATGTAGAAAAATCGGAGCGAAACGCCAAACATAAAACTAAAACCGCTAAAACTCTCATTTAAAAAAATCGCTAAAAATTCAAAAATCAGAGGGGAAAAAATTACCACAATGGGCTAAAACATACCGGAATACATTCATGAATATAAAAAAATCGACGCGTAACACAAAGTTGAAAATTCATTAAAAATTACTAAAATTTCAAAAATTGCACTATATTAGACTAAAAATTTGAAACCCAATTCCTTTTATGAATGTCAAACAAATCAGCGGCGCGTGGAAAAACGCTAAAAATCACATTAAGAATTAATAAGAATTCAAAATCAGTGCGGCAAAATTTACTGTATTAGGCTAAAAGTTTAAAACCGAATTCCATTTATGAATGTCGAAAAATCGCCGCGGATTGCGAGAAATCTCATCAAAAATTGCAGAGGAGAAAATTTACTATATTAGGCTAAAAGTTTAAAACATAATTCCTTTTAGGAATGTCAAAAAAATCGTCGCGCTACCCGTTCTGTTACCCAAGCAATAAGAAACATCAATCCTGAAATATGCCTACTATATACTTATCGAAGAGTAAGAGTACAAATACATAAGGTAAGCTGGGGTAACTGGGCCATAGGCCATTTTATAAAAAAAAATAAACGTTGTCTTAAGTTTTAGCTTTTGTCAACATTGCACCCCCATCACTACTTCTTAAAACAACGTGTGTCAACTCAATTAACTATTTGCTGTGATAGGTTCCCGAAAATCTAGGTTTCTTTTTTAACAATGTCGATTTGGTTGAACTTCCTCGGTTTATTATTAAAATACGGTAAGTACTTATATTAAACTATCTTTTTTTTTTTAAGATTATATATACATTATAGGCATATAAATACATTAAAATTATTAGGTATCTGTACATGTTTACAAATGGCCTTACGTTTCAAATGTAAGGCCGGTGTTCCAGTTACCCCATATACTTTTCAAAAATGGGGTAACTGGGACATGTATCGGGGGTAACTGGACCATATGGGATCCAGTTACTCCAACAGTTATAATTTTTTGGAGTTTCTCTTACTACGGGAAATTAATTTCTCCATTTATTTTATTTATTTATTTTTTGCTTGCAATAAAGGAAATTATACGGGGTGTCCGGTCTCAACGGTCTCCAATGGCTAATTCCTAAACCGTTAGTCAGACATATAGTTCCAATTACAAAAATGTTTAAAATCAGGTAAAGAAATATTTTAAAAGCGATTTGGGCCAATAAAAACATTTCTTTAAAAAATTACGAAATTTAAATTTAATTACGAAATTTAAAACATTTCATACGAAATCTACCTAAAATAACAAACGCTTGTGGATTACGGACCTTCCTGTTCTAGCTGCTCTATTTTTATGGGGCAACTGGAACCATAAATAAATAAAGATGAAATATACATATTTATTTATTTTTAGACATCTAAATGAAATTTTGAAAATTTCTGTCTGATAGAGTGAACCTAAATGAACACATTTACAGAGGTTGACTTTAATTCAAATTAACATTAGCTTGTGGAAGCTGAATTTCCAGAATCTCAGGAGTCACATTGTAAAATCATGGCCCAATTTCCCCCACTTAACTTTAAAGAGTATATACAATATACTAGAAATACAGAAGCATCACTTTTCTCATACTCAGTTTGTACTTATCTTCCTGTCTTCCCTTTCTTCCCAAATTGGCCATAACTCTTTTCAAATGTTATCGTATATATTACAAGATTTTTGAAATATTATGCTCATACGAGTTACAAGTTTCCAGGTGAGTGAAAAATTGTCCAGGGCAGGATTTGAACCGGGAACTTTGGCTTAAGCTGGAACGCTTTAACAACTTAGCTGTATTGGAAAAATCTGGCGAACACAATTCACTCGGACAACCTTTTGATAATAACATCTGGTCTGTTATAGGAAACAGTTTGCTTGGAATTCCATTAACTGCGATTAATTCTGTTGAGCTGTTTCGGATAAGAGACCAGATGTTATCATCAAAACGTTGTCTTGGTAAATTGTGCTTACCGGATTTGTCCAAGATAGCTCAGTTGGTACACTGTCAAAAAAAGGGACAATAGTTATGCTTAATTTGAATTAATGAAATGCCAAATGAGGATTAAATATACTCTAAGTTTGGTGTAAACACCGAATAAAGTGTCGGGATACACACAAAACGGTTTAATATTAATCTTTTAAAGAAATTGTGGAAACCGAACACCAGTTCGAATGTAAAGATTTTAAACGATATATGATTCAGTTAGCCATTTTGAAATCTGTTTGTATAGCCATGTTCCAGGGCTCGGAATTTGTTCGAAAATGTTTCTCAGTAATGATCACTAAATAAAACGCAGTTAACCAGATTATGTTGTAGTACCCGAGCTGAAAGGTTCCTTCATAGCTGAAAAAATGCTCGTCGTCTTTGGCTAATTTCTTCGGAACAGGGTAAGAACTTAAAACTTATGTTTAACTTCATATTTTTGAAAAATTCCTGTTTAATGTTAATACTACAATCATTTTCCAACATTTTTATATCTACTATGCATCTCTAGCTGCTATATTTATAATTTTATGAGTATATGAAGTCAACCTACTTTTACAATGTATTGGTTCCATGTTCAAATTTTGGCATTTTGTCACTTTTGAGACGCTCCGTATACAACGAATTCCGCTTGTTAACTTTAAAATAATGTTCGATTCAACTACATTAAAGACCGTAGGTTACTTTTTAACCAATAATTTTAAGTTTTCAATAAGTTTTAACTATTTCCGAGCCATTTTAAAAAGTATCGTTTTTAGGATTACGACTTTCGTTTTCCCATAGGAAATACATTACGTAAACAACGATATTCTTAAGCTTTTTTAACTGCAAAAACTAACTTTTTCTGAAAAACTAATGTGATATTCAACTCATTTAAAGCTTAAGCTTTAAGATTCTATCTAGTTTTAAAAGTTTTGAACACTTTGTGTATTTGCTGAGCGTTTCAAAAGTTGACATTTTTCGATTTTCCAGTTACCCTACGACCATAGGATTTTTGATGTTGTTGACATATTTTAACATAGCTTGTTTTCAACATTTTATTAATTATTTTGAAAAACTAATACTTGTTTTATGTTCTATAAAGTACGGGCTTTGCTCAACCACCCACTGTGAATTCCTGGGTTTGAGTTTAGATATGTTTACAAAATTCATGAAATTTGGTATAAAAATTTTTGTCTCTGACCACTTTCCCATAGCGTTACGCGTTTTGTTTACTTTGTTTTGCATCTTTAACTATTTAAACCTTATCATTTTGCTTAACTATTAGTATCATTTAAAAGCTTAAACTTCAAGCTTTATAGCGGTATAGTGTTTATTTATTAATTAATTATGCCTTTAATTATTTTTAATTTGCATTTTAAAAGTGATAAAATTGTTCTTTAGCGCTTGAGAGGTTGGTGGTTTTTAGCTCTCTGTATCGGATTTTTGTACAATTTTCAATGTTTAGTTGTATTTATGGTATGTTTATTTTAATTTGCTTAGACTATTTATTCGAAAACCAGTCAGGCCTACGCTGAGTTTAAAAAAAAAGTCAAGTACACGTGACGTAAGTCCAGATGTAACGAACGAATGAATGATTTGTGAGGAAATTTCGTTGTTTACCAAAACTAAAATGTTTCAAATAAATGCTTAATTGAGATAATAAATTATCGCAGTTAAAACAATGTTTAGCAGCCTCTTTGCATGAAACTATTTATTGTAAATTCTGATTGCATTAGATTTAAAATGTATCCTTTTAAATTGTTTTTTATTTTACTGTTAAAGTGCAAACCAAATAAGCAGTAGTGTGACTTTACACCAGATAAGCAGTAGTGTGACTTTACACCAGATAAGCAGTAGTGTGACTTTACACCAGATAAGCAGTAGCGTGACTTTACACCAAAAATGGTGGCAACTTAGTTGCCACTAAAAGTGGTGTTTGTTTACACCATTTGATAGCTGGTGGCTCATTACACCAGTTTACAAATGGAATTTCATTACACCACTTGGGGTGGCAACTTTGTTGCCACCCTTTTTGGTGTAATGCAAGGGAAATTTTTTTACAGTGTAGAACGTTGTTGGTTTAAGCCCAAGATCCCTGATTTAAATCCTTTCCTGGACACTTTCATCTCGTTGAAAAATTACAACTCCTGTGATTTATTTACCAATTATTCTAATTGTGTTTAATGATGTGAAGATATAATACTCATTTATTTTTTAACTTCTATGCATTTTTTTTCTATTGATACCTAAATTATTAACATATATTTATTATCTATCATTTTTTCTTATATAAATATTTAACTTTTAATTGTTAGCATGTTTGCATACTTTTGTCGCATTGCAATTTATGTGCAAAAGGAAAGTAATTTACTTTAAGATAATTTTCATAACTTTATTATACCTATGATGCATTCTGATGAATAAAGCAGGAGTCGTACGCTTCAGGGAATTTTTGAGAACAAATATCAGTATTTTTTTTTTATAGAAAAATAAATGTAGGTTAAACGCGAGAAATTTCGCTTATTTAAGAAAATATATTCAATAAGAAAATACTGGTACGGAAGAATTTCCTGTTCTTGAAATTTCAGGACAAGTACGACCCCTGATAAAGGTTTCGTATCTTAACAGGTAGTTTGGTATGTATGCATTCTTTATTGATTTTGAATATATTTTGAAGCTTTGATTTTTTGGTGCTATACACAGGCGGCGTTTTAATACTCATATTTCAGATCACTGGAAATTTAAGCCCTTGGAATATCGTGTTAAAGTTAATGAGTATTTTATTAATACCAAAGACCAGCATACTAGAACATGTATCTAAGCTTTTTATGTAATATTAGTGCATGTTGATTGATAACTCGATCTCATGAATCAGAGTTCGAAAAACAAATGAAGGTCCTCTCACTTGAGGTTACAACTTTATAATTTTTTCCTAAAAACATTTCTCTTCAACTGTCAGCCTGGATACGTTTAACCTTTATATCTAATACTTAAAAAATGAACTTTTTTTGTCTTTTTTAATCTGAATTATGGGCGGGTTGTGGCCCGTTTCAATGAAATTTGAGTCTGTTGAATGTAGGAGAATCATAGTGGACCCCGGAGTACTATTAATTTAAGAATCCTGAAATTTTAGACTAGATTAGTGTGTAGGATAAATCGAAATTCTGCTGAAGGATTCTAGGTCATTTTAGAAGAAATACTTGACAAAAGCAGAAATCTAATATTTCGTACCCTGTGCCAAGCTCCCTCAAGTTAATTTGATATTTTTATAAAGTTATCGATGCCTAAAAGCCTACTTTTATCATAGTAAACTCTTCATAAAACTGTTTTTGAGCACATGTGTAAGGTCTCGAGTCAAATGACTTAAGATTTCGGAAGACCTCAAATTCGTAGCTCTATTGATTTTTAAATTCTCCCAGAAACGTCTCAAAAGAAAATATTCGAAAAAAGTTATATATAGAGCGAGAACTTTTATGTATTATTCATCTGTAACAACATAATCCTAATTGCTCACTTTCTCTCTCTTTCATGAGGTTTAACAGGTTTCGGTCATCTATTAATGAATCGGTCATTTATTTGGAATCGAGTTCAATTAACCTAACCACCTCTACTTGGGTTGGGTTGCAGTTCACTGTTATTTTTAACTAGATATCTGGGCAGAAATCTAAATTGCCGATAATTGTGATAGAATAGAATGGCAGATAGCAATAAATTTTACAGCTCGAAAACTAAGAAATTGGACGCGATTGTGAGCCTCAGGCAGTAGAAACATCAAATGGTGGCTAAAGATTCTTAAGTGGGTATGTCGCCAAGCTTGGCAGAAAATAATAGCGATGTTGGTAACAATGTGGCGGTGGTTTCAAATAAAACAAGAGTATGAGAGCAGCAGTTATATATCAAGAAATATTTGCCTATTTATAGAATAATTAGGAAAAATGTACCGAATATTTAGGAAAATATTTAACTTCGTCAAATCGGTTTTACCAAAATAAATTGGACAAGTAACTGAAACGAAAACATTCATAAAATTCATATTCATTCAATAAAATATAAAGACGTTTCCTGATAGAAAACAAATTTCTATGTAAGAGTCCAACACGTTTCAATTCCTTCCCGCCCCTTTTCGGTTGTTTCAAGTGTCCGAGATATGCTTCAAGTCAAACTCTAGTACTTATGGCTACCTTATGATTAGTTACAGATATTCAAACATACCGTGATATTAACAGCAGCAATAAATGTGTAAACGGAACCTGGAAAATTTTTAAAAACTGTTGTTTGTGCCGCGTCATCATTCTCTCAACAAATTTTCGGCGATTTAATTCTGTTCACTTTTAAAAACAATGGACTGTTTTTTAGTAACAAAACTCTAGCTGCGTACTGCATGGGTCAAGGCATTGTAAAGCCTAAATAACAATTTTGAATTATATACTTCTTTAATACGATGTCCAGCAGTAGTATAAATATAATAAACATAAAATTGATTTTTATAAAAAGACTAATTCAATAAGAATTAATGTAACACAGACAGTTTGTAGTGACATAAAAATGCATACGAAATATTCCATGCAACAACGCCCTTTAACCCTTTATCTCCCTACGGTACTTTAAAGTACCACAGTTTTCTATTCCAATTAAAACACACTCATTGCATGCATTTCCATTGATACTTTTAGGAAACAATAGTAAAAGTACTTCCCTTGACCTCACTAAATAGCAATAGCAGTTCTAGAAAGCTGAAATTTATTCTCGAGCCTATTTTGGCGAGTGAGTGTGTTAAATTTGCTTCCATTTTTTTTTCTAACGGGGCATCCCCAACTTTTGCTTGGAAACATCCGAAATTTTAAAGGTAAGACTAACATTTTTTTTTTTTTGTTTTAAATAATCACTTGACAATATGTTATGAAAAATAAAAATAAATTTTCTATTTAATTTAGGGAGCACGTCGGGACGTAGGTTGAACAGTATTTTTACTTGGATTTTTAACATTTGAATATATATGGTGCATTAAAACATATATATATTTACTAGGGATGCATGGATGCTAGGCAGATGGATTTTGAAACAAAATAGGCGAAGATATGGCATGATTTTACGTATGATATAGATGAATAGTAAAGCAAAAAAAACAGTTATTTTTTCTATGGAACAAATATTGTATTTTTTATAAAACTAATCTTAAAATTAGATTAGAAAAAAATGTAAAAATATCTTAATTTTTTTATGAATCTAATTTTCTACAACTAGGTTTGCGAATTTCTCTCATATATACTTTCTATCGGATGACAGTAATACAACTATAGAATGTCCTTTTGTTGACGAAATCCTCTCTGATGATTATAACAAACAGTATGATCATCTAGTCATATATACATCATAATCATATGTGCAACTAGATATATACGTAATAAGTCACATTAAAATAATAAAAAATGGATTTTTTTTTCAAACCTATTTTTCCAAGTGTTATACCGCAACGGTACTTTGAAGTACCACATTAAGTAATTAGCCGTAATTAACAATAAATAAATCTTTTATTAGCGCATGTATCTTCTAATGTATCATAGCATTGTAAGGGGGAAATTTTCAAGGAGGTAGTTTTTTAAATTCATAATTTGGGATATAAAAGGTTAAAACCCAAATTTCAACTTTTGATGACAATATATTTCAACGCTATGTGTAGTAATAGTATAAAAGTAAAAAATTCATTTTTAAAAGAAAAAACATGAAACTTGCTGGCATGATTTTTGAAAAGATTTATAAGCGACCTTTTTTTTTTTCTTTTTCTCTCTCTCTCTCTCATATGTATTATATTCAGTTGGAATTTGATTTATAAACAATTTTTTTCTCAATAGTACAATATCTTTCGTTTCCAACACAAATGCTTCGGGAAATTCGGTTCGAAATACCCACTTTGACATAATTCTTTGAAATATATTCTGCCTCTATCAGAATATCGAACATAACGGTACATTAACAAAACACTCGGTACATTATGTAGTTTCTGAATAAGATAACCTACCAATTGTGAATGCGTTTGAGAGCAAAAATGAATTTATAAATGAGTCAGAAAATAAACAGTTTGGATTTGGGTACACCCTTAAGGGGTCTCAGGACTCTTAAAGCTTTAAAATTTTCGAAATCTTAATGTTTTTAGATGTTAAACTCCAATCTTTTCTGAACATTTTTATATATCTTCCTGAGACCTAAGCAAAATAAAATACATTATAAAACATCCATTTTAAAGGTCGTCAGGTCTCAGGGCGATAATTGTTTCCTCGGAATTCCCATTAGAATGGAATTAATGGCTTTTTATAATTATACCCGATAAATAGCAGAAGCGGCGTTTCCAAAATTTTGAAGTCATGTTTCTCCAAATGACGTTTTTGGGTATAATGCGTGCGATATCTCAAACTTCTGAATATTTTATCACGAAATTTTCAAAACATGTTTCATGTTAGTCTGTATAAACTAAACCTAAAATTTCCTTTTTTTTTTTGTTAAAAAAAAGTTTTTTAGATGATTGAATTTTTTTTTCTATTTTTTCGAGTTCGGAGATCCCCTAATACAATGATTTTTTTTCTTCAACCACCAAGTATTTTTAATTTGTTTCTGCTGTAAGAATTGGTCCTATCAAAAACTTGTCAATATAAAAGTAGTAGATAATATTAAGAAGAATTATAATAAATTTAATTGGATTTGATATCTAGAGAATTGTCGAAGTTATGAATTTTTTTCTACCCAAAACCCTATTTTTTCGCTCCTTTAGACCATTTTTTATTTTATCAACAATCTGTCACATAAAATTTTGACCTTTTTTTAGAAGTAATAACTTTAAATTGATTCGATATGTATTATAATTAAGAAGTTATGGGGGGGGGGGGGTGTTGGTTATCACAAAACCCCGCCCTATTTCCACCCCTTTAGTCAGATTTTGCCCATTAACGAACTTAACCGAGATTTTATAACCCTTGATTTTGTGTATCAGTTTATAAGGGATTTGTACAGAATTATTGAAGTATCGTGTCCATAAAAAGTGATATGTATATTTTTTTACTGAGGGTGGTTTTGGGTTCTAGGGGTTATGATTGGTGTAGATCTGCAAAACTTTTTCAAATTCCAACATAGGGGAGATTGCAATAGGTAGTATTTCATACGAAATCTACCTAAAAGGTATTTAAAAAAAAAAACAGGAGATTTCCACACAACTTCAGTGATATTAACATTTTAACCATTGCAAGAATATATGCCCCATGCCTGCTATGAAGAGCATATTCTGTGGTAAAACGGTTGACTTTTTGGGATCTAGACGTATATAAAAAAAGATGTATAAAATAAGACTTTCTAATTATTGTATATAGATAATATTTATACTTGCAACATGCGATAACTTAATACAAAGTTAAGATCGATCGCAAGATTGGAGATCGTAAAATCGTAGATTGCGGTATTGAAGTAGTTGACTAAGTGTACTATTTCTGCATGCTGTCCTTTCGTGACAAAGCAGTCTTCTTTCGCCTTGTAAAGAGGGTTACTGATGTAGTTAAGCTTAGAAGTAATGGATACAACACAATCGGCAAATGACAAAAGCTATTTTTCATATCAAAATTATTTTCAAAAGCCTCGTGCTATTTTTCAATTTGATTAACCCATAAGTGGTGAGGTGATTTTTTTTTCTAACGTAAGTGATGAGGTGGGGTGTTTGTAACCCCAAAATTTGATTTTTTTTTGTGCACTCCTTAAAATTTAGCTAATTAAAATAAGAGAATTTCCTGTGAATTTTATATTATTTACTTGTAAAATAACAACTGCAAAAGTACTATAAGTGCACATACATATACATGTAAATCCGCATATCTAAATGCTACAAAAATTTTGTTTGCAAATGTCAAATTCATATAAAATTTCTCTGGGGATGCAAGACACCCTATCTCGCCAGTTAATGGTTAAGATAATTTTATCTGCACAGTAACATTTCTTCTTAATTGAATATATCCGGTTGTTTTCAAAATACAGATCGTAAATTAATAAATGAAACTTATTGCCATGGAAGACATTCTGAATTTTTTATCAGAACTAGTTTTCCTTTATACTTTATCATAACTATGTTTGTTGCCTTGAATCTTGTCGCTTAATTGGGCGGATAGTTACAACCTTCCAAGCAACACGCCTAATGGCACATAATTATTAGTCGATATTAATAAAGGTTAATGTTAATGAATTTCCAATTGATATTTTTTTAAATACCGAAATTTTCCTTTATTTTTAATATTTAGGTCGTGATGCAAGTTTTTATCTGAAAGGTACTTTTTTCCTTCTTTTCTGGAAGAAGTAAAAACAACTGGTCTAGATAATTATTCTTGTCACAACATTCCTTTTTCTGAATTCTTTAACTATGTCTATATTTTAATTCCGACTAAATTGGGAGGAGCAGCATGAACAAAGATCCGAAATTGATAGAAAAGATTCTTCAAAAGCTGTCATCAATATAATCAACTTATTCATCGTATATCCAATTAACTTTTCAAAGCTTTACGTGCTAAACATAATTAAACACAAATTACTTTAATATCTCAGCTTAAATGTAAAAAAATGAGCAAAATGCCTCACGAGGTCTTGTTTCATGTAATTTCGGGAAGATCTTTAGAAATATTACCATGCCTTTTTTCAAGTAGCAAAAATAGTCTTTTATATCTATGACGAGAGGAAATTAGCTTTTCGTTAATGATTTTAAACTAAATTACCTTTTCTGTCATATTCCGGAAGAGAACATATATTATTGATGTTAGTGTGGCATAATATTCACAAACGAGAAACCCTTTCAAACTATATAAAATTTATATAAAAAAACAATGTCATGTGTATTTAAGTTATACGCATGTAGGGCATGATTCTATCATCGCATTACGATATTGGGGCAGGACATTGGTTTTCTTCGCTGTGTTCGCTATAGCCTCCGACATCAAATCCGCTATTAGACATCGAAGAAATGTAAACGATCAGAATCGATCTTTGAGGCGGTATTTTTTCCAATTTATTCTCGGAAAATATTCATTTCGATTTATTTAGGAATGGATGTGCCTTCCGTTATATTCTCACCAGTTTTTATTTATATTAAGATGTATTGTTTTTGTATTTTTAAATTGATCCATAACTTGTTTGTAAGACACTTTTATTAACCCTTAAATGCGCGATTTTTTTTTTTTATTATATATAATTCTCTGAAAGGTTTATTACACAGGAAAAATAATGAAAAAAATCAGAGATACATTTTTCATATAATACGTCAATCTTTTCTCTGTTGCACATCTGCAATACAAGTAAAAACTACTGTCGTGTGGCTGTTTTACGCTAAAATATTGCAAATTATTAAATATTTTAATAAGCATGTCTCCAAATACCTTTATTTTATATATTTTATTTATTTTATAAAGCTTAACATTTAACCCTTTAAGTCCCATGATAGAATACGTTCTAGAAATTACGTAGTCCAGAGAATCTGACTTTACACCAGAAAGGTTCAGTGGTTAATTTCGCTTAATTTAAATACGAAAAGTCTGTTATTATTTAAAGCAATAATATTGCTATTTTAATTTTCAGGGGTGAGTTAGGTATATACGAATAAAAAAATACCTAATTAAATTCAGAACACTGTTGTTTGCATATATGCAAAGCTGCGCACTAAAGGGTTAAGCGTTTCACCTTTGCTTTCTCCTTTCCGTCATATATATATGTCAACTTGAAATCGTAGTATGGATTTTTCCACCGCTTCTTCAAATGTTAAAAATTAAAGATATAAGGTAAAATTTTAGAGACAGTTTAGGGTTAATTCTTAGACGCACTGGTGTTTAAAAACTGTTAATATTATTTACTTCTTACGTTTGAATATACAGAGAGCAAAAAAATCTTTGCACACGAGCAATTTTTCGCATGCGTAACCTAGAAAGCAAACGTGATATGTGTATTCTCCGACATTTTCGTCCGCACACCAGAGCGACGCAAGACTTTAAATGAAGCAAAATCAGCATGAGTAATAATTTAAAAAAGGGTCAAAATTAAGAAAACTGTTGTTAGATTTTTTTTTTTTTTGGGGGGGGGGGGGGGGAGGGGGATATTACTAAACGTACTGGGAATTTTACTCAAGTTTTTTAAAAATATTTCACACCAGAATTTTAATTTAAAACTGTGTAGCTTTTTTGTTTAGCGCATTTCTGTGCGATTAATATTTTTATTTTGTGAAGAAATTTCTGGTTCGAATCTAAATATTTTCTTTTGGTGCTGGTGAATTGAAGAGCTGAGTGGATGAACATGTTATGCTACATTTTCTAATTATTTTTATCTTTTAGATGATAGCTTTATGAGGTATTCTATCATATGGTGAAGCTAAAATACTAAGATTCTATTTAGTCTCGAAGATTTAAGACATTATTCATTAATATTTAATATTTTAATATTTAATGTCAATAATATTAATAATTTTTTAATATTTGAAAATTAAATATGAATAAGTTTTTCTGAGAGAGTTTAGTACCATAACCTGTTAATATTTTAAACACATGGTATCAAACAGAAAATAAATCATTAAAATTTACAGCAAAAACTCGCCTCAAATTTCTTGAAATGTAATTTTTGTTACTTAACATGTTCTTCCACTTAGCTCTTCAATTGTTATATTTAGTGTTACGTAGATTAAATTGATTTGAAGGTGGTGTTATGTGTCCCTTTGCTCTTTCAGATGTTAATCAATCCGTTGTTTTCACAAAAATATAAACAATTTATTGTTACGTCATCATTTTAAGTTTGAGATCGATTATAGGCGTTTTGAATCGAGAATATTATTTTCTTCTGCTTATTTAAAAAACGGCAAAGTCTTCAAGTAACCGAAACGCTCTTGTGCAACTTTGATTTTGCCCACCCCTTTAAAGTTTTTTATTTATTTCTTCATTTTGTTGCATTTGCTTAAGGTGTTTTTTTAAAAGAATTTTTTTCACAATTTTTCAATGGGGGGTGATTGTGTCTCGCCGATGCCGAACTATGTTTTGCATGTCCAGCGAATCTGATAGAAATCTTTGTCTCTTTCAATGGTTTCGATAAATAAGTTTGGTGACAACTGAAAATCCACACGGGAAAACAATGCGTCCTTCTCAGTTATATTTTCATCGTTTTTTTATTTTAGATGCTAGTCATTCTTTTTTGTCGTAAATACGGATTATGATCCCTTAGAAAGATCTCCACGGAGGGAAATTCTTCCCTTGCCCCTTATATATCCTTTGCTCAGATAATCGATCGCAACGTACCAGCACACCATTTTTGTGTGCCATAGTGTACAAAAAATGTTCTCCATCTAAAGTTTATATTTGATGTATTAAGAATACTGAGGGTTGTAAAGTACTCAGATTGTAAAAAATCAGGATATTTCTGCTAACGCTGTAAGAACGGGTTATTTTATGTGATTTAAAATTTAACTTCAAGTTAATTTGAATAATATGGATCCGATCATTTAGAAGAAAAGTAAACTAGAACATAAAATGAACAAGCCTATTCCTTGATAGTAATAAAAATACATCATTCAACTTATGTTACGTGAAATATTTTATTTATCTATGATATATTTTTGATTGTGTCTTGGAAAAAAATATTAATTCTGGCTTTGGGGAGACCGCATTTCTTAATTGTGAATGACAGAAAATGTAGTTTATAATATTCAATGAATTATAGGGGACAAGGGAAAAAAATACTTGGCCCCACCTAGAAAAAGTCCCCTTGCCTGCTTGAAGCATGATCTAGCTACAGGCTTGTTTAGATACCTTGTATTTAGATTTTGTTTTAATCTCTGAAAACTCGTTTTTATCTTAGATATATATTTTGTATTGTAAAGCATTTTATTTTATGTAGTTTCACCAATTGACCTAAGTTATCAATATAATAATGCATTCAAATGTTCGTTGAAACAAAATTTTTTGCATGGGGAATCATTTTTTTTTAGTTTTACGATTGATCAAAACATAAATTTACTTTGTAGTTTATTTCTAATTGTGTGAAGGAATTGTTGATTAATTTGGTCAGTTTCAGGCTTCTTGTTAATATAATACAAATAATTCCGTTAGTTTTTCCATATATCATAAGATATTGTAACATAACTGAATATGTTAAATTTTATAGTGATATTATATGCATTGTATAAGTAGAATCTGCCGTGAAATTATTTTCAAATATTTCTTTAAATCTGGCGGTATGTGTAATATTTTTTTTTATCTTTCAACTATAGATAATATCTCATGTTTATAAAAATAGCAAATAAAGCCTTTGTGCAGCAATATTAAAAAGCATAAAAACCAACGTTTAAAATGCACAAATAATATATGAAAAGCAGCAAACAGCTGTTTCGAATCTACTAGCGAGATTCTTCTTCAGTGCAAAAGGAACAACGTGCTAGAAAAAACAAGGCTGAGCAAAATCATAGACAGAGACGCGCTGGCTTTTATACCCTATGTGGGTGGCGAAGGCGCCGAAATAACCAATGAGAGAGAAGCAGTGGAAACGACTGGGTGGACAAGTAGCGACATCTACCGGAGAAGTAGAGAAAAGAAACCAAAAAAGTGGAATTAAATTAACACTTTCCAAATACTTGGAAAATCTGGAGTACTAGATAAGTCATTGACTAAAGAGTGAGAATTTTTAATGATATGGTAAGCTTCCCAAAAATCAAGATCAAGGTTAGAAGAACATTTTTGGATAATGATGGCTGAGGAAAAATCGAACCTATGTTGAGAAGACCAAGAATGTTGAGCAATAGAAGAACGTTTGAGCTCCTGATTTTTAACATAACCTTCATGCTCTTTTAAACGAAATCTAAGAGCACGTTTAGTCTGACCAATATAAGAAAGAGTGGTCAGTGTGGTCTTTCTTATATTGGTCAGACTAAACGTGCTCTTAGATTTCGTTTAAAAGAGCATGAAGGTTATGTTAAAAATCAGGAGCTCAAACGTTCTTCTATTGCTCAACATTCTTGGTCTTCTCAACATAGGTTCGATTTTTCCTCAGCCATCATTATCCAAAAATGTTCTTCTAACCTTGATCTTGATTTTTGGGAAGCTTACCATATCATTAAAAATTCTCACTCTTTAGTCAATGACTTATCTAGTACTCCAGATTTTCCAAGTATTTGGAAAGCGTTAATTTAATTCCACTTTTTTGGTTTCTTTTCTCTACTTCTCCGGTAGATGTCGCTACTTGTCCACCCAGTCGTTTCCACTGCTTCTCTCTCATTGGTTATTTCGGCGCCTTCGCCACCCACATAGGGTATAAAAGCCAGCGCGTCTCTGTCTATGATTTTGCTCAGCCTTGTTTTTTCTAGCACGTTGTTCCTTTTGCACTGAAGAAGAATCTCGCTAGTAGATTCGAAACAGCTGTTTGCTGCTTTTCATATATTATTTGTGCATTTTAAACGTTGGTTTTTATGCTTTTTAATATCTCATGTTTTTTCGGATAATTGTAATTATCATTCAATTCAGTTACTACATTTTAGGAATTAAGAGAGATATATATAATTTAATGCATGCAATAAAGGATATTTTTCCTACTGCTCAATAAAATTTTGTCAATTACAGTCTCAAATTTACAATTACAGCTAACCGATTATTAAAGATAAGCTGATATTTTTTACGTAAATGTTTAATTTCTGACGTAATACCTAAACTTTCACAATTATTTTACCTTTACCATACTCCATCAAACATCTATTTTCACTGTTATTTTTCTTGCATTAAAAACATTGTTTGTCAGTGCAAAATACAGTTTATCAATAAGCACGCAAGGTAAGTTCTTTCATAAATAACTTCCTCTTACATCTCGAATGAGGAATTAATCTTATGCTCGTTTTTGAGTGTAAAAATGTTTCTACCTTATGTGAAATAATATTAATAATCCATATATCTTTTAAAAGATACTTTTATCTTTTTGTACGCATCTCTGAAAATAAAATTTCTACTGAAATATTTTTTGTTTCAAACAAGATTTATTTCTTGAAATTGTTACTCAAAAAACAGAAAAATAGTTTTTTAAGGAGTTACACTACTTTGATATTTTCTAAAAATCGAAAAAGAAATTTGACTAGATAAATTATTTATATTTTTAAGAACATTTAAACGTTTCTTTTACAAAATTCATATTATTTCTGAAGTTATTGAGCTGCGATTCTCCGAGAACGTTGATTCTCAGCGAATATCTACTACAGCCAACATGAGAGCCCAAAAAGAGACTAAAGAGGCCAGGAAATTGAAAAAAATCTGTTAAAAAGGAGTCTAAGGACATCACTGGAAGACGTTATTACGGTCCAGTCGAGATAATTTAAAATATATTTGGTTTCAAGATCGTGACGTGGTTCTTTTTTGGCGTTTTTCTCGAAACTACTTTTTTCAAACTGGTGTACAAGACCAATTTTGATGAAATTTAAACTACGTATCTAACATAACTACATAAACAACATTATCTAAGATGTAGCACAGGATTTTTTTGATTGGATACTGCGTTCATTTTTTTAAAATTTTTAAATTTCAAAATTTTAATAAAAATCCAGTTTTTTTTCGAACAATTGTCATTTCTTAAAAAAAAAAAAAAAAAAAAAAAAAAAAAAAATCCTATGCTACATCTTAGATATTACTTTTCTAAATATGAAAAACATTTATTTCTCAGACGATGCCTTACACAGAAAAAAATTAAATCAGTAAGGATTTTCAAAAGAGGGTGCTACTTGACGGCTCATATACATATCACCGCCATTTTTAGTATTTTTATTATTTTTTTCCCATTGTTCATAACACTTTATGTATATGTGTAAAATAAAAATTGTTGTACATATTTAATAGCTGCGTAAAAAAAAAAAGTTATTTCTATACCCACATTTCCGAGTGCCAAGGTGGTGAAACCGGGTCATTCCACGTGAAATCAACCAATTAAAGTGTTGTACCATAGTCACAGATTTTTATCATAGACAGACATAATAATAAAACCCTCAAATCTGAAATTTAAAAATAATTTCCGCAGTATTGGCTGAGATATAGCCTTTTGAAAATTGGTCATTTTTACCAAATAGAGGCCATTTTTTATTCTATCCCAATGTCTGTGTATGCCCATAACTCGGCAACTAATGGCTCAAATTCTATTTTGTAGTATCAATTTGAAGCTATTTGTACTAAGAATGCATATATGATATCAAAACAATTTAGTAAATTTTCATTTTAATACTTTTTATTGCACGCAAATTGAAAATATCACCCTCAAAAAATGGCTTACTGTAATGAGCCATTAAAAGAACGGACCATCATGTATTTTCCTGAAACTTAGTAAAATCATTGCTTCATGTGTTGTGCTTTAAATAAAAAAAAATTGGAGAGGTAAAGTTTTTTGTTTTGAAATAAATGGTTTTTTACGCATAGGATGTCACTTACCAAACAGTGAGCAATTTAGAACACGTAAGTATCCCTGATTTAGGAAATAATGGTCAAAACTAAAATTTTCTACATATGAGTTAGAGTGTGTGTGTGTGTGTGTGTGTGTATACATTAAATATACCAATACCAATTTGCAGCTATTTATGTGGTGCGCGGCATCACCTCAGATCAGATGTGAAGTATAACCACATTCGAAGAATTCAGGGAAGGTTGCAATAGTGCATTCTAAGCACTATTTTTCTTGAAAGGGTCCAAAGCACTGGACACAGAGATAACGTCTTTGTGGACACCGACAGTTGATTTTATTGTAAAATTGGGGCAATGTCCCTTAATTTATTGATCGCCTCTGAGTTCAAATATTGAGCTATTTACCTGATTATTGAAATATCATCAAATATCTTCATAATATCGTGCTTAAGCAAAAAGTTACTTTTAAATATTTGAAAGTAAGATCGAACTTTTATTTCTCTTTCGCCTCATACTAAACCTATATTTATACACATTCATATACGATATTAAAATAATAATAAATTTTCATTTCAATACTACTTTTTATTTCATATAAGAACATAATTTAAATATATATACCTACATAAATATCAAATCCTTTACTATAATAAACTACTAAAAAAAGGCCATATTTTTCTAAAATATGGGAGAAATATTAGGTGTAAATCGCAGCTGAATAATTTAAATAAAATAGTAAATAATATTAATGAATTAATTGAGTTGGCATTTGTTGTTTTTAGTTCACATTGAGTTAAAATTTATATGAACAAATCTAGACAAAATGAAAACAAACAAAACTTGTTAATACAAATGTAGAGCAAAACATTAAATGTGACGAAAAATAAGTTAAAACTTACATGGACAAATCTATGCAAAATAAGAACATAGATTACTTACATGAATATAACTTTATAATGCAATGTTGAAAGGCAAGTTTAAACTGGGTCATTTCATATCATTAAGTCAGTTAGAATGCATTGTTAACATAAAAACAACTTCATTTTGTAATAAATAATGTATACAAAAGTTTTGACTTTTATCATTATAATTGTACCATTTAATTCAGATTTTAAATTTTGGATTTTCTGCAGAGTTTTTTTATTCACAGTCAAATCTAAAACTACCAACCAAAGATTTATTCTGCCTTGAAGTTTAATAATATTAGAATTACTCGATGTTCCTCTGGTGCCACAGCGTACATTGTTCTTGTAGCAGTCACAGGAGTAAGCACTATTTTACTTGTGTTCATATGGAATCCAACAAACATATGAAGCTTTTGACCATGAATATAACGAACTAGAGCCATGAGGATGCATGAACATAATTTTATATTCATGGAATTTCTTGCAGTAATCCAATATATTGATCACCTCTAAGTAGGGCTGCCAGTTTTATTTCATAAAAAAAAAAAAAAAAAAAAAAAAAAGGAATTTCATTGAGACTAGTAAGTTTTGGTTTTATCGCACTACCGTCATTCATCATTCTTAGTATGTAAATGTATTGTAATAAAAATTAAACTGACATATTTATATCGGAGCATTCAATGCCAATTTGAATGATTTTAAATATACAGTGTGTCCACGTATAACCTGACCGACCTTTATTTTCGCAACCGTTGATCGTAGATGCATACTTCCAATTACAAAAATGGTCAAAATTAGGTACAGAGTTAAGATAGAAAAAGTTTGAAGCGAAAAAACAATTTAGCGAAGAATTACAAAATCTAAAGTTTTATACGGTCCCCCGGTCCTATAAGTTATATTTAGTAAAATTTTTCTGTTACACTGACAAGTAAGGCAAAAAAAGTCCCGTTATTCTACGATTAAAATTGACCGGGTAATAGCTGTTTGAAGTTGGAGCATATTTTTTGCTGCAAATTAGGGGTCATTCACAAATTTAGTAGAAATATAATTTCGTCAGATATATTAAAGAAATGGTTGAGTAAAATCAGCATTGCAATATAAATTTGAAATCCTTAATCATTCTGACATATTAGTGCAAAATATACAATTTGTACAGAACACATAAGAGGATAAGAATAACAGAATTTTTGTTAAATAAAAGGATGAAAAACAACAGCCTCAATTCTTTACAAAAATGATACATATTTTAAAATGCTGTTAGATTACACTGTCTTTATAATTTTGGGTTGTGTCATGTTTTTTAGCTTTTGAAAATTGATTCACATGTATTTTTCAACGCTGAATCCGAAAATGACCTTCATTTTAAACCATCACGTCAGGGTTTTTCTCAAATCGCAAACTTCAAAGTTAAAAAGCTCAAAGTTAAAATTGATCCATCCTCCCCTCCCAACCTCATCGGACCCCTGAGCTGTTTAGCTGTAAGAAACCCAATATAAGCCACAAAATTGAATAAATTATTGAATTAAATAAAATTAAACTGAATATAAAAGTCTTACGTCTATTTTAAAGTATCAGATTTTTTGCTATTTTTTAACCTTGAAATTTACGATTTGCGAAAAATTCTGACATGATAGTTAAAAGTGAAGGTGATTTTTTTATTTAGCGTTAAAAAATACATAAAAGTAATTATAAAAGTTAACATAAACCTGCGATGGCTGTGTTTTTTATCTAATATAAAACTCTTTCTTAAACTTGTTGAAGGTAATCTATCAGAATTTTTTTGTGTTATCCTGTAATATAAGTATGTGTAAGATGGTAAGCGTCGAAAATCATAATAATATTACATTGTCATCGGATTTAAGTCAGTATGTAAAATTTTAACTTCGATCGGACATTTGAAATTCAGTTAAAGTTCGAGTACAAATTTTAAACTGGAAAGACGATCGTTGCAAGTTAAATAAAACCTTATGAAAATAACATAATTTTTGTTAAAAGAAATCACAGCCTCAAATCCTTACAAAATACAACATATGTTAAGATACAATTATTTTAACTAATCTGAAACTTAACTAATAAAGTTAATTCAATCGTAATAGTTGTACGATTTCTTTCAAACCGCAGATATCTTGAAATAAGTTTAAGTACTTTATACACGACCCCTGAAAGCATGGTCGAAATCATCTGTTTTGATATGCAAAAAAATGGTATAAGTCTTCTACTAGTCTATAAGGCATTTCAAAGTTTCATAACTCGGTCAATTTCAAAGTTAGATGAATGGGACTTTTTCTGTCTTACTTGTTAGTGTCACAGTAAATTTTTACTAAATATCACTTATAGGACCGGGGGACCGTATAAAAATTTAAATTTCATAATTTTTTAATAAATGTTTTTATTGACCCAAATCGCTTTAAAAATAATTCTTTACCTTATTTAAACCATTTTTGTAATTGGAAGTATGCATCTAGGACCAACGGTTGCGAAAATAAAGGTCGGTCAGGTTATACGTGGACACACTGTATATACAGTAGAAGTTTTCTAAAGGATCACACACAAATATGAAACTTCTTAAGCAGAAATTTTTAAAATAAGAAATAGGTGTTTGGATATAGTCCAGGCAATAGGGGATTTTACATGCAAAATTAATGGTAGTTCTGGAAATTGGCTTACTTTGTATTTTGGGTCGCTGAATCCGAATTTGTAACTTCACGCCAAAATTTCCCTTATAGAAAAGTTCGGTGGGGAGATGGGAGGGCGAATGTAAACGTGTGAGTGGTTAAGTGGAATTGCGCAACTTAGTCCACGCAACACCGCGGCGCATGTTCCGAGGCAGACTCCCCGCCCCCCCTTCCCCTTCATCTTAAGTCATAATGTCATATATCTTATTTGTTGTAAATTTGGTCTACTTTCTGAATTTCTAGATACGTTTCCCCTAAAACAATAAAAAAATTTATTTTTTTAATAAAAAACTTTTTTGGGGCATTTTACCAAAATTTGGGGGGGGGGGGAGTTGCCGGGAGAAATTTTGGTGGGAAGTTTAAAAATTAGGATTCAGCGACCCAAAAAACAAAGTAAGCCGATTTCCAGAACTACCATTAATTTTGCTAGGTGGAGCCCATATACGGTCTCTATTACCTGGACTAATATAAAAATTAAAATTTCTTGTGTGGAAAAATGTCTTAAATAGGTTCCACTGTGTATATATACAGTAAAAAACCTCATTTATGTCTTGCATTTATAGGTTTTCACAATTATAAATTATATTCTTTATTTTCTTATCTTCTTTAGAGTTAAATTTTTTTCAATTGTACATTTTTTACTGTTTTTGCATTGGTCTTACGAAAAACGAATAAAGGAGGTTTTATTATAGCTTTATATTAATTCAGATGTTGTAAGAATTGAGTTTTGGCCATTGTTTCTTAAATCAGGGATACTTGCATGTTCTAAATTGGCCACAGTTTAGTAAGTGACATCCTATGTGTAAAAAGCCATTTATTTTTAAAAACAAAAAAATGTCCTCTCCTATTTTTTTTATTTTTTTTTATTAAAAGCACACACATGGAGCAATGTTTTTACCAAGTTAAAAAAACATCATGATGGTCCATTTTTTTAATAGCCCATTACAGTAAGCTATTTTTTTAGGGTGATATTTTCAGTTTGCATGTAATAAACGGTTAAGTGCGAGTATTACTCGCATTCTGAGGATTCCGTACAATAAATGTATGAATTATTAACTGTATTATTAAAAAAATCGTTGGTAAAAGAATAAGACTTTGTAAAAAAACTATACATTGTAGGGTTGGGTATAGCTGTATATACTAGAAAAGTATGAATGGGTATACCACAAAAGTTCAAAAAGATATGAAGCCTAAATAATATCAAATATTGCTATCCTACTCTTTTTTTTTATCTTATCCTAATCTGTTTATGAACTTAATTCGGTATTGACAATAAAAATAGTGCCTATTTAAACTTCATTTGGCCTTTCATAAGACTAAATTCAGCGAACTAATAATCTTTTCTTTTTACAGTGTATCTAAAACAAAACCCTTATTCAAAGTTTAAACTTGGCATTGTGCTAAGCGCGCTTCGAAAGGAGGTCGCAAACTTGCAACTCCGCCAACAACTTTTTTCCAGACAGGTATTTAATTAACTTTTAAAGACACGGGAGGCGTATTGCGAGATCCACCCAATGCAAACCAGTTGCGAGTCTCATGGTATTTATGTGATTAAATCTAATTAAATAAGTCTGTTTTTAACAATTTGACGATTATTGCATTTATACTGCTATTGGGCATTGCATTACACAAATGTATCATTAAAAGTTATCTACGCTTTAAAAGCTGATGGTACATATAGTGCACCGCCCTGTCATTATGTATGTCCAAACTGTCCGTGTCTTTAAGGGTTAATATCTCGGCCAATTAACGACATTTTTTTTTTCGCAAATCATTATCAACAATGCTTTTATACTTCTGCTACGAAAAGTACCATTAGCGCTCCTCAACACCTTTGCTAAGTGGCCGGAAATCGAAATTTGCGTGTAACGGAAAAATGCGTTTTTCTCAAGCTATGTGACCTAGGGTAATCGCTATAATTTTCCTGCAAGGTTCAAGTTAACGTCTAATATCTCTAATTTTTTTCATCAATTTAGTTTAAATAGATTGGGAAATAGATGGGGGGGGGGGGACATATTTTTGCACTACATTTTCGACGTTATTTCTGAAACTATAATACCTAAAATTTAAAAAAAAAAAAAATGCATTTTTGAGTTCAGAATTACGAAAGCTTTCACACGATACCTTACACGATATACAAAGGAAAGATTTTTTTTTATGGTAGCTTAATTAGCCCCTCCTAAATGTTTCCTAAATATATTTGTGAATGTTTAATAATCTGTATATATGTGGGTCAATAGTTTCATTGCTTCCCTCAATTGGAACTTTTCACGTTCTATAGTTCACGAGTAAAACGGCTGTGACAGACATATAAACACAGGAGTGATCTTTATAAAAGTTCCGTTTTTACTTTTTAAGTATGGAACCCTACAAAATATTAAAATTAAATTTTACTGTTTTGATATTATATGTGCATTCTTACTACAAATAGCTTCAAACTGGTACTAAAAATATAGAGTTTGAGACAATTAGTTGCCGAGTTATAGACATTGGGATAGAATCAAAGATGGCCGCCATTTGGTAAGAATGACCAAATTTCAAAAGGCTACATCTCGGCCAATATTGCAAAAATTATTTTTAAATTTCAGATTTGAGGGTTTCACTACTATATCTGTCTATGGTAAAAAAAAAAAAAAAAAAAAAAAAAAAAAAAAAATCTGACTATAGTGCAACACCCATTGGTTGACTTTGCTTGGAAATGACCCAACCCCTTAGGGGAAGTCAACAATACACACTGTTAAATTTGAAGGATTTTTTTTTTTTCAAAAAATTTAAGCATTAACAGACCTCACTTTTTGATTCAGGACTGCTTGACTTTAAAAAAACATTTCTAGAAATCTTCATTAAATCGTCTTATTTCCTTTTTCCCAGTGATATCGTTTAATGTGCTATGAATTCAAAGCAAAATAATCTAAACATTCTACATATCTTGTAATTAATCTGTAATGTGCGAAGGCTGTCTGCGTGCGACGGCCGTTGCATTTTAAAATCCACAAGGAATGCGGATTTTACATGCATATCTAGGAATAAAACCAGCTCTGATTTTTACTTAAAATAAAGTATTTTTAAATATATATTTACGTTCATTTTACTAAATTACCTTTTCAAACCTTTTAATAATGCTGTGATATTCGCTAATTTATTTAAGGGCGTATTCAGCAACGAGTCTCCAGTTGAATTTATTTCTGTTAGAGTCGGAATTGCTTAACCATTTGAGTGCGGAACAAAACTTGTGGATAAATGCCAAAAATACGAATGTTTTTGAGTGTATATATATAGCTGCCAACCTTCCAGTAATCTTCCGTAATAGCTCGATTAATTTGACCCAGGTTAACTACTTTCGAACTAGAAAATTTATTTCACGAAACTTTATTTAATTCAAGGTTTGTACGCAGAACGCATTTAACTTCATTTCTTAAAATAACGTATTAAACCAGGATCAAATTAACTCGCGTATTACGGAAGATTAGTTTGAGGTTGGCACCTATGTATATATATAAATTACTTGTAAACCTATGATATACGCAGAAATCGTACGCCTCGCTAGTGCAACCTGCTTAAATGTACACCAAACTGAGTCAACAAATAGGAGCGCAATTACCCTCTCCGCAATTTTAGCATTAAAATAAGAGGAGCGCTATCTCGCTTCCCGCAATTTTGGCACATGACGAGGACACTCAAATGGCCAATACCGAACGCAAGTTTTTTTTTTTTTTTTTCTTCAGTTAAAACGACCCAAAGTTTTACCAAAATATGGTGCTAAAATGTTGCCACAATAAGATGGGGAAACCTTGTTCCAATACATGGTGCATCGGTTGAACCATATGGTAAAATGTTGAACCATGGACTGGTAATAAATTTAAACAAACTGAGTATATTTTTATTCATAATTTGGATTTAAGTTCTCTTATGAGTTCAAGTAATCCAATTAATGGAATTAATTTTATCCATTATTATTAGGTTTATTTATGAATTAGATTTATGTCGAACTAAATAAGATCTTAAACATTAAGTTTTAAATATTTAGAATTATTTAAATATTTTAATAGAAGACAAATTTAGGCATTCTTGTTGAAACTGAAACCAAGTAATTTAATCAGTAATAAGAAAATTTGATGGTGTCTTAAAGTTACTGTTTCACACTTCCAATAGATCTCCTTTTCATTTAGTAATCACCCTATTTGACTTCAAATTTAATACCTGTTGCAATTTCTTGAAGTATTAGAGATTTATGTACAGAATATGAAACATTTTAAGTCGAACTGATGTATCGGTGAATTCTGCAAGTGGTACTTTTCTTTCACGTTTCTAATACGTATCATTAAGAGATTTAATAATTATACTAGCTGCCCCGCCCGGCGTTGCCCGGGCCTGTAATAATATTCTTAAATAAGCCTGAAATTTGTATCGCAGGTCGGTACAGAGGGGTGGGGGGGGGGGGGGTAGAGATGGTTCAAATTACCAGGGCCCGACTCTTGTTCAGTTGGAAAGTTGTGTAAAGTCAGTGGTTAAAGTTTTGAATTTTTGTCTCACACTTTAAACTCTTTTATTCAAAATTAATTGGTGAATTCAATTAAAATTTAATTATGATTTCAATATTTTATTTTTTTATTTAAAATCTGTGGAGGAAAAAGTAATTACAAATGCATCATAAACTGTAATACTGAAAAAGAAATTATAAAATTGCAAGGAAATACTACTATATAGATTTTTAAAAAAGAAACTATCTAGCAAATTTATTTTCTTAAAGAGTAAAGCCTGTTTATAACGGAGTCGTGCAATAAACTGAAAAAAAAAACAGGTTTCAGCTCCCCTCTCCTCTCCCCCCCCCCAAAAAAAAAAAATGCAACGATGCTTTGTTCAATTTAAAGAGCCTGCATAAAACGGACTTTATCACTGTTCGTTGTGATTCTGTCTAAGAAGGTTTTATTGTATTTTACTTCTGGTGGGGGCCCTGTATTGGAATTATTACCGGAACGGACAGACCCTCTGTACGGTCAAGTTTGTATCATTTTATATCTTTAGACAGTTTTTATTTTTTTTGCCGCCATTAGCGAGGGTTTTTATAAGTGAAAGAAATGTTTTTATTGGTATAGATAAAAAAAAAAACCCCTTAAAATTGCAATATATATATATAACAAAATTATTTTAATTAAACCGATTGGACAATGTAAAGTGTAGATTTTTTTTATTATTCGATTAATTTATGTGCAATTTTTTTTCTCAAATAATTCAACTGATTCACAATTAAAAATAATTAAAAACCTTAAAATAAAAAAAAATACAAAATTTCTTTTAATTAAATACGTTGAACAATGATATTTATAAAATGTAGTAATTTTTCTATAATTCGATTCATTACTTTGCAGTTTTTTTTCTTTTAATAATTCAATTGTTTTAAAATTAACAATATTTGCTGTATGTGTTTATTTACTTATTGCCACTTTTTTTACTTTAGATATCCTTAAAAGAAGAATGAAATCCTTAAAATAGCAAAAATATACTAACTCAAATTTCAACTTAGCCCTGTAGAGTTTCGAACCAGAGTATGTTCGTACAGAAAACTAAGGCGTTACACGTCTACGCAAAAATGCTAAGAACAACTTAGTAAATGAAGGTTCCGTATCGGAGCGTAAATCTTTTCTTTTCTTTTTAATTCGCGCTGGTGTTTATGCTCCCCACAGTTATGCTCCGGAAAGTTTAAATCAGCAATTTGGATTTCAGAAACAACGCGTTCGCCCATGCGATAGTTATTAAGCCTAATTTGGCAATTGCTTATGCTCTGTGATTGACGGCGTTTTCGATCATATTTCGATTTTCCCTTCTTCACTTTCAAGCATTCGCCGAGATCTTTCACAGGCATTTCTAACGATATTGTGAAGTTCCAGCGAAAGAGGGAAGGGAAACGTAAACAAACAGGATTTACTTCCGCCTAAATCCTGCCAAAGGACTTTCACACAATAACCAATGAGAAGCGTTTTATTTGAGCGTTGCCATTACACAATTAACAAATAATCGCGATTTCTGTGCCACGCACGATAGCGTAATATATATATGTAGATACCTTGTTACATTTCAAAAGATATTGCGTGAATGTGTTTATACCCATATTTTTTTATACATAAACTACACATCATAAGATTACCATTTTTGGTTTCGAAATGGCAACTGGAAGATCTTAACGGATTACAAGAGGAATTGTACAAAACAACTCGTATAAAATCCATATTTTGCTCTTTTTTCGCTCCCAAATGGCATAACAATCATGATATAATAAAAACTCATCTGAGCTATCAAAGCAAAAATAAGCAGTACCAATTGCAAAACCTCCTCCACACACGCACACATAGACCATTTACATGATGTCTAGATGTCCTCATACTTTCAAATTTTATACTCATGCACATAAATTAAAGATAATGACCGGTCACTTTTGATTTTAGACGTTCTGTAGAATATCTGCTGATATGCTTGAAGAATCGTCTTTGAACTTCGAGAATGTAAAGAACATCTTTGACCTCTCATTTTTCAGTGAAGATTTAGTCACGGCGGCAATTAGGAGGCAACTAAATAAATGAATAAAAAAAAATAGATCCTTTTGTAACAGAAAATGTTTGAAATGTTCTATAACGGTTCCAAGTGACTATGTAGACCCTGTAAAACGTTTTTACTTTCTTCTATCTTCAATAAAAGAAAGTATTGTAATCACAATTTTTTTCGACTTCCGGTTTTCGACGGATTTACACGTTTTAGAGGTCGGAGAACTCAAAAAAACATGTTTATAGAAAATGTGTGTCAGTATGTCTGTCGCCATTGTACCATGAAAAACTGTATGAAATTATGCATAGAATTGAAGCAAATTTTAGGCTATGGAAGCAGGTCCTCCCTGAATTTGGAAAAATTCCGCCGGTAGGGTGCGCTGTAATAGCGATTCTTGTGCATTTTGAATACTGTACCAGCGAAAAGTGTATGAAGTTATGCAAAGAATTGAACAAAATTTTTCGTGTATGTTTTTGCCCATGGCAAGAAGGTCCTCCCTCAATTTGGAAAAATTCCGCCGGTAGGTGGCGCTGTAATGGCAATTTTTGCGATTTTTGTGCATTTTGAATACTATCAAAAAGTGTATGAAGTTATGCATAGAATTGAACCAAATATTTTGTGTATCTTTTTGGCCATAGCAAGAAGGTCTTCCCTGAATTTGGAAAAATTCCGCCGGTAGGTGGCGCTGTAATAGCGATTCTTGTGCATTTTGAATATTGTACCATCGAAAAGTGTATGAAGTTATATGTAGAATTGAAACACATTTTTTGCGTATATTTGTGGTCATGGCAAGAAGGTCCTCCCTGAATTTGGAAATATTCCGCCAAAAAAAGGGCACTATAAATAGCGATTTTTATGTAATTTTCTTGATTTTTACTTTCTTCTGTCTTCAATAGAAGGAACTATTGTAATCGAAATTTTTTTTCGACTTCCAGTTTTCGACGGATTTACACGTTTTAGGGGCCGGAGATTCCAAAAAACATGTTTATACAAAATGTCTGTGTGCCCGTATGTCCGTGTGTCAGTATGTTTGTCGCTATTGTACCATGGAAAACTGTATGAAGTTATGCATAGAATTGAACCAAATTTTTATAAGTTTTAGGCTATGGCAAGAAGGTCCTCCCTGAATTTGGAAAAATTCCGCCAGTAGGGGCGCTGCAATAGCTATTTTTGTGCATTTTGAATGCTGTACCATCGAAAAGTGTGTGAAGTTATGCACAGAATTCAGCCAAATTTTTCGTGTATGTTTGTGGCCATTGCAAGAAGGTCATCCCTGAATATGAAAATATTCCGCCAGGCACTATAATAGCAAATTTTTAGTATTTTTCTTGATTTTTCGTAGTTTTGTTGAACACCAGAGGCTGGTGAATTGACGGGAACTTCCCATCCTGATAACCCGACTATTCGCGAGCAGCTGATATACAACAGAATAACGAAAAACTATTGATCTTAATAAATATCATAAATGAGATTAACTCGTTCTTACTCTAATTAATTGACTGAAACAGGAATTTAAGATTACAGTCACAGTTGTTACAGTATTGAACTAATAAAAATAAAATATTGATATTTGTAGCAACATTTTTAAATATTAAAATATGTGCGATAGACGAAAGTTTTGGGACTGACACATCCAACTAGTTATGTATTTGTGTAAGAATAGCGTGAATATTCGTGACGATATAAACGTTTCAGTAAAAAAAATTAAGTTTTTTTCCTTATCGCATGCACATTTCATTCAAATTTAACATCACTTTCCAAAAACTTCACAAAGTGCAGTAGAAACATCATACTGCAAGTAAAAAAATGAATATATCTAATATTTAATTGTGATAATTTTTAACTGTGCATGTGCGAACGTCTTTTTTCATAATTTGGCAACTTATGTAAGAACGTGAGCGTGATATCGTAAAAATTCAGTTATAGTTTACTGAATTTCAGTTGCTTTCTAAAAGTAGCTGGACGATAAAGTATTTTCCACAAGCTGTAAAGTAGCTCACTGTGTCGTCAATAACTTACTGAATTTTCCCAATATTCCACTCAACTTTTTATATTAGTTAACCCTGTATAATCTATTACCAAATTCTTAAAAGTTTTGCTGCCGTTCGCGCATGCATAGTTAAAAATTATCTCATGCAAATGCTAATCTCGTCAAATATTCTATATATTTATTTTTTAATTGCAGTATGTTTCTACTGCACTTCGTCATGTTTTCAGTAACTCTGTGGGATATAAAGAAAGGACATTTGAATTTTTTACCTAAAAGTTTGCCTGGTTACGCGTTCTTTACATTTCCAAATATAAAGAACGATTTGCCAAGCGTTTCCGTACATATTTAACAAAACGTCTGCAATCGAAAGTACCCTGTCATCATCCCTAATGTGGGAGTTTATTTTGCGTGATTCTTCATGATATTTTTATGGCCAAATTAGCGAATTTTCTCTGACTTAATATGCATGCAAGTGTTTGATTAGAAAGTAATATAACTATCATCGGGCCCTTTGCCTACCATTTATACAATTATAAGCATAGCTATTTTTTTTCCTAAATATTAAGCACATCCTTGACAAACAGAATTTTGGCCTGGCTATAATTTAAGGAAATTTCGCCACTGTGCGATGTTATGGATCGGCTTTCATGTACAGCTTAATATTACCCGATGGGGGCTTGACTAAAGATAACCTGCTTTTGATATTCTTTTCTCTCCAAAAGAAATCTTAATATTTATCAATCTTGAATACATTTAAGGTTTCTAAAATTTAATGAATATTCCTTTTACTTTTAAGGGAATTTTTAAAAGCTAAATATAAAAAAAAATTTTTTTTTGCTTCCGTATTGAAATTGATCGTGCCAAAGAGAGAATAGTTTATATTCGTTCTTTTAAAATAAGAAAAATCTATAGACGCCTTTTTAAATGTTTTTTAACAAAAAATTGTTAACTAATTCATTACGAACGTTAGTAAAAAATAGTCATTTACTTTATTTTCACAAGTTAAAATAAGCACAGTTAAAAAGACTTTTTTTGAAGCTCTAAAAAGCAGCTCTGTCGGACAAGGCATTACAGAATACAAATGGAAACTTAGATTTTTTTCCTAATCAAATGAACGTACTTTGAACTAGGAATTTAACCGAAATCAAATCGGTACTACATAACTCATTTTATTAAAATAATATTTTCTTGTTCTAAACATGTTTGACATTTAAAAAAAAAAAAAAAAAAAAACCCTGAAGTTGGCAGCCATGCGTTGCAGTAATTAGCAATGATTGCTAGTTGCTGCCTCTTTTTAACAATGTAAGAGTCCAAAAAATAATTTAATAGTCAATTTTTACAAAGATAAAAGAATCTATTTATAAATTTCGTTTTTCCCTGTCATGCTATTTGTATTCGTTCGATGTTTAATGGCAATGTCTTTTCTAAATGACGTTTTCTAGAAATTTTATTAAGACAGACTTGATCTTTATAAGAAGTCAAATTTTTATAAACTAGTATACGAAACATAGTGGCCTCAATATTTTCATGAATTTAATTTTCAAAAATTTGTTTAGATCTGGTGATCTAGCTGTCTGTTTTCTTAAAACATGATTTTTGCTATCTTCCAGCAGTTTTTTTTAATATGTATAAATAGAAGCTGTTTTATAATTTAAATGCTGCTCCACCTATAGGATGGTCAATATCTCTCAGAAAACAACGTGATAGATAGTTTGACATCTGTAGGTAAACTAACAAGAATAAATTGTCGTTTTTGAAATAGAAAATGACACCCCTAAACTATAAAATAACCACATCTAGTTTGTTTCAGATATAAAAAGTGTTTTTGCGCCAATATGTTAATAAAAAACTGACAGGCAGGTATGCAAGTTTTTCGCAAGTTAAGTGTGTTTAACTTATTTTTAATCCTCCTGCCAATACCTTGTCCCGAGCTACGAGCAAAAATCGTTTGCATCCACACATTGCCGGTTTTTCCAGCTCTTTTAGTCAGTCACCTCGCATTCTGCGGAGTCTTCGTGTACGGCTGAATGCGGGGAGTTTTTCTTCTGTTACTGTTTATTTACAACATCTTGCTTTAGGCAAATTTTTCGGCAAATGTGTGGTATGACGTAACGGTTTAACTGAATGTATATATTGTGTGGTCGTGCTGTATGAGGTGGCTCTGTTTTTCCTTTTAAAATGGATTATGTAAGTTTAAGCCGTTTAAGAGCATGTCTTTAAATATTTAATGTCTTAAGTTTTTCGACTTCGAAGTGATGATGTTTGTTTTAGTTATTTTAAATAAAATTATAAAAAGTTCGACGTGTCTACAGTATATAATCAGCTAGTAATGACTGTCTACACTGCGTTTACTCTGCTCTGGCTTGAATTTAAGTTGTTTAAGCTCGATGAATTCTCAAAAACTTCAGATGGTTTGATGAAATTCTTTCTTCCTAAAACATGTTTAGCTCCACGTATTTTTAATTAACAAAATGTTAATTGAATACTTCCACTCTCCTTGCTTAGTGTTATGTCATAACTGAGTTTTTTTCCTTTCATTTAGTCAGAATAATTATTGGAAGTATTTGTCCAACAATGTGGAACACTTAAAATATTAACTTTGAAATGTTTTCATATTTTAATTAGCAAGTAGAATTTTATCGTTCATGCTTGAAATAATTAGAATGTTTCAGAAAAAAAAAAAAGTATTGGGTAATTCATGCGCAGATCTGTAGTCACAAAAAACCAGAGGGTATACGTTATAGGCAGATCGTATATGCAAGGGGTATACACTTGAGTTTTACTTGAGAAACAGGGGGTATATGGAATTTCTTAAAAAGATCCAGAAGAAATACGGCATATACCACCGTATGCCTTCTTCTACAGCCCCGGTCATACGCATTTTAGGTAGATTTCGTATGAAATATTACCTATTGGAATCTCTCCTATGTTGGTATTTCTGAAACATTTTTGAAGATCTACACCGATCATGACCCCCACAACCCAAAACCACCCTCAGTAAAAATTTATATATACATATATAATCCCTTTTTTATGGACACGATAACTTTAATAATTCTGCACAAATTTCTTCCAAACTGATACATAAAATCAAGAGGCATGAAATCTCGGTCAAGTTCGTTAATGGGCAAAATCGGGCAGAGGGGGTGGAAAAAAGGGGGGTTGTTAAAACAGAAAAAAACAGTCGATATGTATTATAATTAATAAGTTTAAGTTATTATTACTTCTAAAAAAGGGCCAAAAATTTATGTATGACAGATTTTTGATAAAATAAAAAATAAGCTCATGGGGAGGGGGGGAAAGGGGGTTGCGGGAGAGAAAACATTCATAACTTCAATTCTCAAAATATCAAATCCAGTTAAATTTATTATAAATGGCAAGTTTTTGATAGGATCAATTCGTACCGCAAGAAAAACTAAAAACGAACACGAAAAAGGGGGGGGGGGGAGGGGGATGAACAAGAAAAAAATAACTTCGTCAATTTACAAGATATAAAATTCGCATGAATTTATTATATCTACTTAATATTATCTACAACTTTAATATTGACAAGTGTCTGATAGGACCAATTCTTAGAGCAAATTAAAATTGTATAGCGGTTGAAGAAAAAATAATCTTATTAAGGGTGTAATCAAATCCAAACTGCTTATTTCCTGACTCATTTTTTAATTTTTGCTCTCAAACGCATTCAATTGGTAGTTTTTCTTATTCAGAAACTATATAATGTACCGTAATTTTCGATTTTGTGAAAGAAGCTGAATATATTTCAAAAAATGATGTCAAAGTGGGCATTCTGAACCGAATTTCCCGAAGCGATTGTGTTGGAAACGACAAATATTGTCTTACTGAGCAAATAATTTTTTATAAATCAGCTTCTGATTGATTAAACGAAAAATTAAAAAAAAAAAACAGGTCGTATATAAATCTCTTAAAAATCACGTCAGCAAGTTTCATATTTTTTTCTTTTAAAAACAATGTGTCAGAAAATTTCGAGTCGTTGAGCATAGAAAAGTCTTTTTTGGAATACCACCTTAACATGATTTTGATAAGAACAGCTCTTACATAAAAATGAAGTTAAAAACTCATCAAAAGTGACCAGATAAAATTGTTAAAGTGGGTTTATCTCTAATTGTGATTTAGTTTTTGTTCATGAAATTAGTACTTAACTTCGAAATCTACCTGCGCCTGTAGATCGAGCCGACAGGGATTTTTTTTGTTCTGTATTTAAGATTCCATAAATAATTTTTTAAGATTCTCTTTAAATATTTGCTATTGGGTGTAGTAAAAAGTTTTAAAGCGTTTTTCAGAGAAATGAATATGCATTTAAGAGCTGAGAATAATACTTTTATTCATCAAAATTATCTCCATTATGAAACACCTTCAGCCATCGGTCGGGCAGTTGATGGATACCAGGAGTATAGAACGATTCGTCTTTTGACGCAATGAAGTCCTGACGCAATGAATGACCTAGTTTCGCACTTCGTTCACTGTCCGGGTGTGTACAGAAGACATTGCGTTCTGCATCGACTGAAACAAATGATAGTCCGAAGGGGCTATGTCGGGGCTATACCACGGGAGTTCCAAAACTTCAAAGCCAAGAGTTACTAACGTGTCCTTGACTGGTTTTGCAATATCAGCTCTGGCGTTGTCATGGAGCAATTTCAAGGGGCGCAAACTTTTGACAGTAAATGTACGAATTTGACCGAATTCCTGGTTCAATTGAAGCAACTGTTGCTTGTAGGGCTCAGCAGTTACATTTACACCATGCTCGAACAGTTCTTAATAGAGCACATTAATAGAGCTGAACGTGAGCACATACGAGATATATTATTTTTTTGCAAAATTTATGTTCATTTCCTACGAGCCATTTTATATTTATAATCAAAATAATCTTGCTTATTTCTATATGGATTTCTTTAAATTATTCAATATATTTCAAATGGAATAATAAAATGAAATAAATTAATGAATTGCACAACGTTAGCATATTGACTGGAATTATTTCGATCAACAGTTTAATGCTAAACATCTAACACTTCTTTGAAAACAAGTCTTTAGGTAATCATATAATTAAAAAAATTTATTTCGTATTAAAGAAATTATGCATCATATTTTTAAAACAATTTATTTAGAATTCAGAACTTATTATGGATTTTTAAAAAACTTAATTATTCGAAAAAATTACGAAAAATAAATCGTACGAACTCGTAATAAAAGTAACTTTTCTAACCTATATAAATTTAAACTGATTATTCAATCCACTTATTACTTTCTCAGACATTCAGATTCTACCTATTAAAAGAACTTAACTTTTGGATTTAAAGGTTTTGCATTTTTAATTAAAATTTTTTATCGTGTTGGTCTAAAAAATATCTTTCTGGGATGCAAGCGCTGCGCCACAAATGTCTGATTTTCACCACTAAATCTAAATCTTCACCTTATTAAATCTAAAAAAAATTATGTCGTTAAATAAGATGAGGGATGAATATTAAAATCGACCATTTTTTGCGCAACACTTGCATCTCTATTCTTTCTCAAAGAAATTACACATGCTAAAACTGTTGCACTGCATAATGAATGGATTACCTTGTAAAATTGCCATGAAATCCGACTGTCATATTTCAGTATGTTTATACATTACTAACTTAAATTTAACTATAAATTTGGAAGCTCGGTATAGAAGGAGATCATATTAAATATGGAAAAATATTATATGAAATTACAAATTTTATTTGCTTTTTTATCGTTTTTAATAGGTGTAAGGCATAAGGGACAGCTGTTTAGTTACTGTTCCTAGGCTGAGTGTAAATGGAAGACTAAGACTAATGGATATAAATAACTATAAGCTTGTGAAGAAACCTTGCTTTAAAAAAGCTTAAGCGACAACAATAGGAACTTGATAATGTAAGATAGACTGTGTATCAATGGCGTAATATTATCTGGAATTATGAAACAAGTCTGACACTCTATTAACGAAGCCAGATTTGTACCAGAACATCATAATGAAAGATCCAAAACACGTTATACTTTAGTAACAGCAAAGAATCCTACAGCAGTTATGATATGGTGTTATATCACAGCATATAGTATGAATCGGACTTTGTATCATAGGCTGTAAAATGAATGCGGCCCATCAGAAGCGCCATTTCGGATTTTGGAGGGGCAAAATTTTTTTATTGTACATAATTCGATTTTCTACCCACTTTGAGATATGTATGAAATGCAAAAATTCATTTAAAGGAATATATTTTACTTTTATAATTCATTTATGTGCAAATATTAATATTCGGGGGAAAATAAAAACATTCAACTAATAATAAGAAACAGAAAAAAATGGTAAAAAGACACTCAGAGAGAGGGGGGGGGGGAGAATTTTCTAATCTGCTTCCTCCTAAATGACTCTTGGACTCAATGCATGAAAGTACTGGGATAACTGCATACTTAAGCTATTAAAGTGTTTAAAACAATCGCATTTTTTCAGATAATTCACCATACCATCGAGCACGAGCCGAAGATGTACGGTTTTCTTGGGCACCAATTTAAAAATTGCGTTGCTTTACCCAGTTGTGCGACATTTAATCCAGTAGAAAATAGTTGCATGTCATTAAAATAAAGTCATCTCTACTTTGTAGCCTGAAACATAAATTTTCATATTCGTAACGTCTAATTTTAATGAGTGACCTTGACAAACTTGCGATTGGTATGCCCAAGCCAAATGCATAAGTAGTTAAAAACAGATTTGTTCAGCAGATTAAATATTAATAATATATACAACTTGAAATACATTTAAAATTCATTGGTTAAAATGTACTGTTAAGACCGCCCACCTAAGATTTTTTATTATTTTTTAAGGGTTTTAGACGTAATAGTATTTAAAAAGATTTATATTTTTTAAAATTTCATAATGTATTAAGTTATCTTTTAAGTAGATACTGTCTGGACTAGAAAGCAGCTGTTGATGTATTTACTTTTATCTTAGGACTAGAAGAATAACAAAGGCTGGCAATGAAATTCTTTTTCTTCAAAAAGGTGTTGACGTATTTTTTTACCATTATTTTGCGGTAAAAACTAAAGCTTCTATATCGTACGGTTTTTATACAAATCGATGATTTCTTTAAATTATATTTTCTTAATAAAAGGACTAAAATTCGGAATTTATATGTTATACACCGAGCTAACGGAAGACAGGCTACCGCGGTGCATCCCACGTATCTTTTTTTACAGACCGCTGGAGTCACGTGATGCTTGAATGCACCAATGCAGGTGTACGAAAAGAGCATAACGTCACTCTAGCGGTCTGTAAAAAAAAAAGACACGTTGGATGCACCCTGGTAGCCTGTCTATTTCGTTATCCTCGTTATAAACTTAGTCCTACAGACACTAATGAACATGATATACTAATGCCGTAGTTGCTGCATAAGAAAACAACCACACTGAATAAGACAAAGTTAGGTGTGTATAAAAGGTGGGTATCTTTTTTCCATAGGAAGAAACTACATCATAAGAATATTAGTTTAGGGTAAACTGACAAACGTAACTACTTAATAAATGTAACACATAGCTTATTTTTACTTGTTTTCTCGATTAAGTTCTTTGCACTCTGTTGCATTTTTAGATAATTTAATTTTTAGATCTAAAAATATTAGAAACACCAGAAATAGAGCAGAAAAACTTTTTTGCAGGCCTGTGTAATTCTTGGTTACTTAGCGAAATTTTCATCAAGAATAAATACAGAATGTTGATAATTAATGTTCACCTACTTAACTTAGCTATCTGTACTCGATCAGAAAAGTATGAAATTTGGAATTCATCTAAACGAAGGGATGTGAAAGACATTTAGCAGATTTTTTTTTTCAAAAGTGGGCACCAAAGGGCGCATTGATAATTTATTTTTTTAATAATTTAACACAGTACAAGCTTCTACATTCTAGAATGGTTTATTAAGAAAAATTTTGTCCACTGTGTTGAGCATTATTGTCAAGTACCGTTTGAAATAGCATATTCAACAGTCGGGCACAGCAAATTCTTGGAAATGTTGAGGGCATGACTGGAAATACTGTCTGAATTCTGTCAATGTTCCGTATGCAGTTATTGTACCTCTGCCAATGTTTTTCAAAGGTCGAAATCTCCGCAAAGCTTCTGGCGCGAAATCACCATTTTGATAAATTTTACCAGTAAAGCACGATCGTGTAAACTGCACGACATTTTCCGTGGAAAAGACATGAGACTGACAAGAGATTCATTGTGTCTTTTTATTTAAAATTACCACTATGTGGGAGCAGATTCATCACGTGTTTACTAAAATTGGATATAAGCCAAAACTTTATCTCAAAACCCCCTCTAGTGGCGATTTTCCAACTTAAATTTTTCCTAATAAATGTATTTACAATCCCTTCATTTAGACTCATTCAAAAATCATATTTTTCTCATGAATAGTTTCGACTAAAGACTGCTCTAAGTAGGTAAAATTTTATTATGTTTCTTGTTATAAATACCATTAAAGCACAACAAAATGTTGTACTGTTTCCTTATTTCAAAGTTGTGAAATATATTTAACTATATTGACCTGGTAGTATTTAAATGTATAGATTTAATTTATTAAATTTATTTAACGAATAGTTTTTAATTTTACATTATTAGTGTTTAAATCTTCTAATTTTTTTAAAATAACATAATAGATAAAAGTGTTCAGGAGATATTGTTAAAGTCATACTTTAAAGCATAAAGGGTTAATTTGCTAAATGCAATTAAATACACAAAATACACGCATTATTGAATGGTTGTAGACCTTTTGCATCAAGCAGGTATCTTTTATCTCTTAGATATTTCCACTTGAGCAGTATAAGAATTTTTTAACGACCAAATAAAATGCATTTTTATTGCCCTGTTCCCATTCAGATTTGCATCGTCTGATTTGGCCTTCAAGATTTTGCCAAGTTAACTAAAAATGTATAGTGATTATGAGGTTTTATTTATTAACTGTTTATTTAATTGAACCTAAATAAATTTTGTAACATTTTAAATTTTAACTTTAATTTAATTTTATATTTTTAAGTAAACACGTAATTTTATCCAAATTAACTGAAACAAAAATTTAACAGATGTGTCTTACCTCAAATGGGAAGAATATGCGTAAAAACGTGTTGGTATCAAGAAATAATGAAAATAAGTTGATCAGTTAACTTGTATTTCATAAAACTCAAAGTATTTAGTGTTCTTACGAAAGAATTTTTAACATTCATATCGCAAATTATAATTCTACTTCATGAAGTATCTCGAAATATATATATATTATGAAGAAATTTGTAGCTGCTGTCAATATATTAGGTGTAATAGCAATGTTTCCTTCCTCGACGAAGATCACTGCCACATACAATCTGGTTTGGCTGTTATATTAAAAATGCTGCTAAATGCTTGTACCATGCACCTCTAAACATGTGTGCAGCGGGCATATTTAAATAGTAAGGAGGTTGAGTCCCATATGAATGTGGAATATCATGAAGCCGTAAACTTCAAAGACGAAGGTGAAAAGATTTTCTGCATCGAACTCTTATGAAAGAGGAATAATGGATTCATTGGGAGGATCATAAGAAGTGACTAAAGGCACATGTCTGTCCAGTAGGGCTGCCACTGCCAATTATTTTTTATATTCTATTCGCATCACTATTTTAAGGAAATAAAATTTGTAGTGTATTTCTCTTGCAGATGTTGTCAAAGTGCATGCGATTTTTTTTTTAAGTGGTGCAAGATAAAATAAAAAATAGTCGCCAGTGGCAGCTCTGGTGCAGGTGAACCAGATCAGTCAGTGCCGAAATTGATCATTCATGGCAGTGCACTTTACGTTGTGTACCTGGTGGAACTAAATGGGCATAGTCTACTGTGAACAATTTCAACCACATGCTTTTAAAAACAAGATGACCCATTTGAACTAAGAAATGAACTAATAATAACAGAATAAAGTCGTAAGGCAGGATAATGTTTATTTTTTTTCAACATAACGTTCGCCCGCAAGTTACAAGATCAGTCAATTTAAGTCTAGAAACACTTCGCTGGGAAATGTTGCCCTCCACTGTATTAAACAGATGTTGATCCTTCATATCATTTATTTTGCTCCAGTTAATTTTCTGTGCAGAAAACAAAAATTGGCTTGATGAGAGTATCCTTAGAAACAAGACTTCTTGCATTCAGAATTCGCCTGTTTTTTTGGGCAGATAAGCGAATGTTAAAGTTTCTGATGGTAAATACCTTGAATAAATCTTTCTCCGTTTATACAGAAAACAAGTCTTTCCTTTTTCGCGAAAAAGAACGGTGTCTTAGTTATATATTATTTTTCTCTGTCAATACATATTGGCTTTACGATAGCTTAATATAAACTTTTCTATTACATAATTTACCACATATCAAATCAAATTATAAACAATGGATAGATAAATAAATATATCCAGGGTGATTCCTGTAGATTAGTACCAATATATTCTTAAATTGCATTGCGACGCGGGAAGAAAGACCGTAGATAAATTGCGCATCAAGTGGGGAAAAAAAATCATAAAAATACTCTTCCTTCATTATTGCCCTAGCCACAAAATGAAAGTTTTACCCTGTAAACCCTAATATTCCTACTGAACCTAATTTTGATACTTTCTTCCTTTTTAATATGGAGATAACTTGGTAGAAAATACATTCATAATCTAATGTCTACAACTTAATGATTGAATTTTCCACATCGATTTCTCAATAAGCTCTTTTTTGACATTCAGTAGTTTGCAAAAGTTGATAGAATATGTAGAAATTCCCAGTTACTAAAGAATTAATGAGCATTAAAATAATTTATAATGAATGCTGCTGTTATAATAAATCGTTCAAACATTTCCTTTATATAGTAGATATAAAATGAGATTTGGTCCTTAAAAGTATTCATTTATTTGGGAAGACCGTTGAAAATCATGACCAAAAATCATGGGGCACTATTAAATTTCTAAGCAAAATCAGTTGCAATAGAGAGATACTAAACTCTGGCAATTCATTTCCGTAAAAGCAAGTAATTTTCAGTACATTTCCATGATCACTTTCCGTCTTTTCAGCAATTTTGCGAGTAATGTAAGATCCAATTAAAAGACCATTATACGATAATCGTTCATTAAAATCTATAACAAATACTGAGAAATCTGTAGTTGTTTCTATTTCTACAGATACAAAAACCATCTTTCACACTTATGTCTATGGCTCAATATTGCACATGAAAGATAAGAGGCAGGATTGTATCGTTTTAAAAGGCAATAGATATGTGTTGAACCTTTATTTTTCAATCTTAATTTCTATATTTCCCTAAATAGCTGCCAAATTCAGATTTTTTTTCCCAAGTCAAACATATTTTGAACCTGAAAATTTACTTAATAAAAGAAATCGAATATGTGCCGCATATAAACATCACATTTTATTAAATTTTCTAGCAGAGAACATGTGTGACTTCTTCAAAAGAAAAGTGAAGTGTGCAGCTACGAACACTAATTTTCCACAAGTAACCAAAAATAAGTTTTTATATTTTTCAGTGCGTAACGTTTTCGGGTAGTGCATTTTATCAACCCTATAGGATAAAAGATGCAGCTTGATTTTATTAAGAATTCTACAAGACAATTTTTAACAAAATTACCAGAATGTGCGTGCGTGTATTTATTACAATGAAATAATATAAAGGTTAGAAAATTGTTAAGCAACGAAACATATATTCAACTAACCCCTTATCTCCTACTGTATAACACTAGTGAATACATACTACATGGAGTTAATTCTATCCGGGAGTGAAGGAGTTGATAAGTTACCTAAAAATTACTAATTACTAAACTTATATTTGAACTTCTTGGTTGTTTTATTCAGTCACATGCTTAATTTGGGTCTGGATAATATATCTTTTTAGTTCTCGTTTTTCAAAAATAGGTTCTCATGACTTTTTGCTCTTAATTTCTTTATTTAATGAATATCCCAATTCGCATTTGGGGTGTCCTAAAAATTGGGGAGGAGAATTTTCAAAAATATGATTAACTAAAAAAATAGAATGTACAAATTAAAAAAAATTTTGAAGCAAAACTTTTACTACTTAAGACGTAAGAAAAAAAATTTGATCCGATTTGTAAATAACTTAATAAATAATTAGTAAATGAGCTTGTCAGCCATATTTTTAAAAAGCAGTTTCAAAACGTTAATAGGTACTACAATTCTGAGTGTTGCAGAGAAAATCCATTCAAAATTCAATGCATACAAAAACTTAGCGCATATGTAAAAGTTTTTAATGAAAGGGTCTTATATATACTTAATTTTGTTATCGATATTTTAAATCTTGGGGGAGTGGAAATATTCACTTTTTCAGTAATGATTGAAACTTTAAGAAATTATATTAAAATTTTAAGTTTAACATTTTGCATAATTAGTCGCAACGCACAATTGGTATTCGATTTTTGTCGCTACAGGCTAATTGAGAGACATTGAATTGGTGTGTAAAATGAAGAGGGAAAATATCGAATAAAAAAATCAGCATTTTGTTTCCCAATGGTTTATTTATAAATTAACCACTTTTCCCTAAGAAACTAAAGGATAAATGTTCCTAAATAGCATTTATTTTTCAATAACTTAATTACCCTATTTCCGTATTTTTTAAATATATAATGGCTAACTTTTATATAAATTGAAGTTCGAAGGCTGAACTTTTCAAAAAGTTTTCCTCTTATGAGAGAGAAGGAGCAAGCAAATGCAGCGTAATCTTTGTATTCTCTTTCGGTCCATACGAACGATAAAAGGAAATGTAGATAAAATTATTAGTGGATGTTTGAGAGTCTCTTTTCACCCGCCAATCAGTCATTATGTTAAATTGGCATGTCTAAATAAACTATCCTTGTTTCAAATAAAAACGTCAACTCTGACGGTTTTAAGCTAATCATTAATGTCTTCTTTCTTTAGCCTTTACCTTCATTTTTCAAGCATAATTTTCTATCTGTCTAGTGTAATTGCAGATTTTATTAACAATTTGTTGCTTTTAACTTTTACGTAAGTGGAAAGGGATTAGAATATCTTACGCATTAATTTCTTGACCTTGGGCTAATATAAAGGCCACCAATAAGGGGCGTGGCAGGTGCAATGCACTTGAGCCGAGCGCTTATTCGTGTCTAAAATGAGAATTAAATAATTTTTCTAAACTTTTGTAAACAAAATTAAGGCTTCAAAGAGTTTTGTACCAGGGTTTTAAGGGACTAAAAAAAACTTTGAAAGCAACTTAGGGGGCTCAAATGTTTCTTTCACTCTGACCGCTTTAACCCTTTCAGGGGCAAATAATTGTTTCTGTAATGTTGAATTCACACCGGAACTTTCGAAAAACATTATTTCAAATTAAAGAAAAGCAATTTTACAGCTTTTTTTTCACGGAAGTTATAAAAGTAAAATTTAATTAAGTTTCTGGTGCAAATCTCGATTAAAATATATCCCACCACCCCTCAAGGGGTTTTAAATAAATCTGGCTCTGGGTAATGCAGCACTGACACCAATACCTATTTCTAATCATACAGGTGACTCATTCAAGACAGACCCTTAAAAATACATTCTTAAATCCGTATGTTAATTTTCTTTCATTCTACTACTATTCTTTAATCCACCATGCATGTTTCTTTTTTCATTGTTTGATCTATTATGCTTTTATTGTACCAGAGGGTCTGATCAGACTAGGAATAAAGTCTGTAGAGCATAAATATCCCTCCCGGAAACTATTATCCTTGTTTTTTTTTATTTTGTGGTATATTTCAGTAGGCTTATATATTATAGCAAAGTTTATACTTCATTTTTGTATCCTTGTTGACGGATCAGTGCTGTACATTGCGAAGATTGTATAATAGGTTAAGTCAATTTTAAAGCTAGAGCTACAAGAATAGTGAGTCAAATTAATTTTAATGGTGCCTCTAGGTGCCTTTGCTTGCTACTAAACATCGCGTAGTGCATGATGCCGCTGTTCATGAGAGCTTGTTAAACCGATAAGCGTTTTTTATTTCTGTATTACGATGCTTTTAAATTTGGTGTTTAAGATGAATAAGTTATAAAACAAATTTAAACCTACATTTAAAATGTCTCATATTTTCAGTTTTATCGAATGATGCAGCTTCAAACCAATTTCAATGTTTGATTGCTATTTCGCATCATATTGAGTTCGTGTTTATCAATATGAATAGTAATTTTATCTTTCGAAAGAGAAGTTTCACTTTAGCACAGCTTTACTCATGATTGTTATTTAAAAAGATTTAGAAATTGCAATTTTTCTTCTTGGTTCTGAAAAAATTTATTTTGACAAAATATTCATTACTTTAAAATAATTATTAAAATAATTATATAAAATAATTAATATAAAATAATTATTATAATTATTAAAATAATTATATAAAATAATTAATATAAAATAATTATTATAATTATTAAAATAATTCAAATGTATCATGTAATCTTCTCGCATAGAATTGTTTTTTTTTACATATACATTTTTTAAAGAGAAATTTTGTATCTTGGTTTAAAAAAAATGATTTATATTTTAGAAAAGATTTATATTTTAGTTTAAGAAGAGTAAATAATAATAATAAAAAAAAAAACCTGATTTCTATAAAAACTATTTGATGGTTTTGACTAAAGAACGCGAATAATTACATTAGGTTGCTAAAAATTTATCTTTGTATTCCAGAATGTGAATAGTAGAAATCGAAAGTATTTCGTAGATTTTATAAAACACCATTTTCATATACAATTTTTTTACTGTTGCGGAGGTGGTTTTCATCTCTCACATACAACGATGGATTGGGCTTATCTAAATTTGTCTGCTTCGAACTATTTAATATACAGGCTGCATTCACAAAGTTTCAAGACTGGTCTGAGAATACTAAAGTTACTAAACCTTTTTGTACAGCTAACTAAAATTCTTCGAAATATGACCCTTGGGCATCAACACACCGCTGCCAGCGTTTTTCCCATTGTTCATAGGCTCCCTGGAACTCTTCGCGCGCAAGGCTGTTAAGGGACCTCGTCGAAGCTGCCTGGATCACTGTAATAGTATCTAATCGCTTCCCTTTCAGGTCTTTCTTAAACCGGAGGGAACAAAAAAAGTCGGTGGGAGCAAGGTCTGGCTGTAGGGGGGCTTTCGGCAGTATTGCCATGTTAAACTTAGACAAAACTTCAGCAGCGGCGAGCGGTGTATGAGAGGGGGCATTGTCTTAATGAACAATCAAATCGTTTCTGATGTCTGGGCGGGCGCGCCGGGCTCTATCCTTCAAATGTTGGTGCATTCCAGCATAAAACCGATCTGACCCGGTGCGTCCGCCCAGAAACCAGAGACGATTGGATTGTTTACCACGACAATGCGCCCTCTCACACGTCGCTCGCAGCCGCCAAAGTTTTGGCTAAGTTTAACGTGGTCACAAGCCTTCCTGCAGCCCCGACCTCGCTCCCAGCGACTTTCTTTATTCCTCCGGATCAAGAAAAACCTGAAAGGTAAGCGATTCCACACGATTCCAGCTTTGGAGAGGTCCCTTGACAGCCTTGCGCGCGCAGACTTCCAGGGAGCCTATGAACGATGGAAAAAAATGCTGGCAGCGGTAAATTGAAGCCCATGGGTCATATTTGGAAGAATTTTAATTTGCTGTACAAAAATGTTTAACTTTTGTATTCTAGGACTGGTCTTGAAACTCTGTGAAACACACCATGTATTTTAATGTTTGCTAACAGTCTGATAATGTATCTTTCGCGAATAAGATAAATTATCTTTGCAAAGTGATTATGCTAGAAAGTGAGCCCGAAGAAGTTTTAGTTCAAAAAAAAAAAAAAAAAATCTAGAATTCTTTTTTTTCTGCCTTTTGTCATTATTTATCGATTTAATATTCCAAACTGTGTGTAAAAGAGGCTGCAAAACAAATTCTTTACTAAATTATTGCATTTAAAATAAATTTAAGTACGATATTTAAAAAAAGAGTTTCACTTCTAAATATTTGAGATTTTGTCTGACCCGTTTGCATTACGAAATTTTGAGAATAAAATTTGTAAGGATAGAAAAGGTTCAGTTCTTGAATAAGACAATTCTATCAGCAAAACTCAGATTTTTGACATACTCACCCGAAACAGAAATGAAATCAAATCGTCTTTGGACATTAATTCTAACACTATAAAATAATAAAAATTTGCTCATAAAAATTGCCCCCCCCCCCCCCATTTTTTAAAGCAAGAAAACTGTTTTTATCTCGTTCTTGTATTTAGAAATGTTAAAAACCAGTAACTCCTTTTAAGTTAACAGTTAATGAGTTAAGAGAAAGAACTCTGCAGGCTTTATATAAAAATCAGTTTATGTAAAGATGCATGAGTCTGGTTTCAACCGACCCGAATCCGAAAATTCTATCAAGTGTACCCGAACCCTACCAAAACAAAAATTAGTTCAGCCGCATCGAACCCAACATAGTAATTTTCGTCGACCGAACGCATGCAGTATTAGTTGCGGTATATGGAAAAAGACAAAATTTTCGTGGTAATTGTCCAACTGAAATTGACTGACCCCCCCCCCCTTTTTTTTCATTTAATTATTTTGATTAAATAAGTTGTTCATTGTGTACCCGTGATTAAAAAAAAATCAATCTTTTAATAAAAGATATTAAATTATCAACCTTTTTAAAAATGAAAAATATTTTTCGGTTTAAATAATTAAATCTAGTGGTGATTCTGTCTACTTTACCATCAGAATGATGTCTTTGAATAGGCGGCTAAAGGTAAAGTAAAGGTGCTAAAGTATGTTGTACGAGGCACAATTCATTAGTTTAAAATTCTTTGTAAGTGATAATTCAACTATAAAAATGTCAGTAATGGTAATAAAGTGAAAGATATTAATTCGTGGGTGCTAGCTTATAATTAAAAAAATTAAATCTTTCCAACCTACAATATTCTAGATATTTTTCATTGTGGATTTCCATACAAATCACGCAGTACCCGAAACTGAAATTCTACCTCTGTAATGAAACATGCTATTCATAATATGAACGTGGGTACTGTGCCTACTTCAAATAGTGCTGATTGTTATGGAACTAGATTTTGTGCTGCTGTATTTGGGCGCGAATTTAGTTGAAGGTGTGAAAATATATCATATTTCTTCCTAAAAGATTGCGTAGCCCTTGGATGTGTATCTTTCATAACAAAATACTGGTATTTTTTTCTCTATTAATGGATGAATACCAAAAGGTAAGGCTTCTTTGTCGATAGACCGGGGGGGGGGGGGGGTGTTTATTTGAATCAACACATCGATCGTCAAGAAATTGAGAACCTGATCAGTGTTGCCAGATTGGGGACTTTTTTGTCCCCAGATTGTTGATTGTCACCGCTTTTTTAAAATAAACATTCGCCCTATTTAAAAAGATTAAAAATTCTGAAAAATAAGCGAATTATACTATTTAAAAAAGTGGAACTCAAATAATATGAATTCAAAAAGTCCCCAATCTGGCAACACTGAACCTGAGTCTATTATTATTTTAACATTTCAATCCTACACAATCCAAACAACTTACATATTCAAAATAAAATACCTATCAATGGGTCATAATAGCCTATAATTTGACTCGGCGTACTTGTTTTAGGAATAACTACTTACCCAGACTTTTTGTTCGTTTCTTATTCAGAAATATTACGACTATTTTGTTTTAGTGGAGGGGAAGGGCAAATTACTTCTTGTCCTAGGCGTCCAAAACCCTAGCTACGTCACTGTTTAATATTTCAATATAATTTTTTTAATTACAAAAATACTCTGACCGTTCTTTTGATATATCAGGCCAACTCGATAAGTAAAAGTCAAAACCCTAAACAACCCGCAGTGGAAAAATAGAAAACAACCTGACACGAAACAAAAAAATATAGCGCCCATTTAACCCGATCCGCGTGTCGGATCGGGTTCTGGTAAAATCGGGTTATCACACTCTATACTGTAACACGCTGGCATATTTTGCTATTTTTAATTTTTTAATTGTTGCGGTATAATATTGTATCAACATTATCAAAAACAGATTAAAACTGACAAGCATTATTAAGCATTGACAGTTTACATTGCAAGACCGTAGTTCAAAAGAATTTTCCTGGGATTCTGAGTTATAAATTTTATTACATTGTATCTCAGATGTATCTTGAAATGCATTTTTTCCCTGTAAATATATAATAAACATAGGACTATTCACGAGAAAACATGAGAAGAAATTCTTAATTTAAAATTTTGATATAATCATTTGAATAAAATTTTGGAAGGGTTTTAATCTTACTAAAATAATAATAATCGACTACGGCCTTGAGTACATAAACTTCAGTGGTTACTTTGAATTCTCTACATCTATATTAAGAAAGTTAATGAAATTTCATTTCTCAACTTCTGAAACTTTTGCATATAATTAAGTATTCTCTTGTCTTTTAAAATAGTGAGAGAGAAAATTCCTTTTCAGGATTTGACTGTTAAATGTCTGATGTAACAATTAATTTCATAAAGGAAAAAGGGAAATTACTGTCTTGTTATGAGTAATTAGTTGTATAAACAAAATAGCGTTTAGGAAAAAGATTTGATACAACTTACACATGTTTTGAAATACACTAATCTTTTTTACTGCGTCGTACAACCTCTTAATGGAGCTAAAAGAAAGGTAAAAACTACTCATTATACGTAGACTTCACTACAATTGATTACCTTACAACTTAAATAGCTCTATTAGGGTCTACATTAAAGTTATTACAGGCCTACAATAAAATGTCCGTTTTGGTGAAAATTTTCGAAAAATATCTTTGAAGAAGCAATATTTTATGATTCCAAATCTGTTTTAATTTTATTTGCACGATTACTAGAAGACGAGTTATGGTCAATTTATAAACGGGAAGTAATGAGTCAAATTCCGGAATGAGGAGGAAGCCCTGAGGAAATGTAAATGTTTCTATGCGTGATTTATTTACATAAAAACACTAATAAACCTTGACCCTTCTAGATTAATTTTATAGATAAGAAATCTTTAAATGAGATTTCTAGAAAATCAAATTTTCCGTTATTTCTATGTAGTATGATAAATTGCTTTATATAAAATATTTTAACCATATTTGAATGAAACATTGTCGGAATGCTTTCAGTTTTACTCGATATGTTCTTAACTAGAATCTAAGCTCTATGTGATAATATAATTATTTTATAGGTACTCGAATGTAAAAAAGGTAATTTTTCATTAATCTTTTTTACATTTTGAAATATTTCAGTTAATTTTGAAGATATTGTAAAACTCTTGCTTCAGTGCACAGGTAAGTGTAACAGTAGTTTGTAGTACATAGGAAATTGAAATATATTTAGCTGAATTGAGTGTACGCTGTTCGGCATAAGTATAAAAATTTTGCTAAATAAATGGTAAAAAAGAAACATTTTTTTCAGATGTTCTGAAGATATTGCAAAGATTTTGTTTTTTCATCATTCTGTATTTCAATTGAACTAAAAATACAATACTATTACAAATGATGGACCCGATTAAAAAAAAACTTTCCAAACTACTGCACATATTACAATAAGTAATACATGAATTTAAAGAGACATATACTAAGTTTTAGTTACAAATGTTCGATTTGTGACCCTTTTGTTACATGGCATACGTCCAATCTGTAATAGAGATCGTTCTAAACATTTTGTAGCATCACTCTGACAATGGTTCTGAAAGCTTCACAAATGCGTTCTTTAACTTCTGAGCACTTTGTTTTCGTCATTGGTGGTACATAAACAATGTCTTTGACACTGCCAGAACTTAAAGAACGCATTTGTGCAGAATACAGAACCATTGACAGAGTGATGTTTCAAAATGTTTTTGGCGAACTGTATTACAGATTGGACGTATGCCGTGTAACAAGAGGCTCACTAATCGAACATTTGTAACTGAAAAAAACTTGGTATATTTCTCTTTAAACTTATTTATCTCCTATTGTAATATGTGCAGTAGTTTCAAAAATGATTTTTTTTTTTTATCGCGTCCGTCATTTGTAATAGCCCTGTATGTGTATTTATTCAATATTTTACATTTTAAAACAGCTCTCCAAACGAAGGCAGATATCTTAAGAAATTAAAGTGCATCTTTCGTGAAGCAATGCCATTCGTATACATATAATGTGTAAAATACTGTAATAGCAAAAACAAGTATTTTTAATTTCCATAATGATTTTAATTTTTTTTTCCTTTTTATACTTTGTTATATTATTTAACACTAATTACATGAATTCATCGTATTTACCGCAGGTATGGCCGATTTCCAATTAAGTGAAGTATCGAATTTTACTTTAACTCTTCCCGGCGCGGAGTAATTCTGTTTATAAACTGATGAAATGATGGACCGACACCAAAATTTATAAACGAATCGCTCCGCTATCGAGGGTGAAATACGTCACTCCGCTATCGAGGGTGAAAGTTTGGCATTATACACTTTTTAAAATTTTTTCGTTCAACTTTGATTCAATATATGGAGTAAAATAATGAAAGCACTAAAATATGTCACTTCTTAATTTTCAAAAACTCCATTTCATAATGTAACCTTGGAAATTACATACTAAAACGCTCTCCTTTTCAAGAGTGAATAGTCACTCCTCTGAAAGAGTGACTATTCACTCTAAGCAGGAGTGAGTATTGTATGGGTATTAATATTCAGCCAATCAGAACAGTCTTTTGTACGACGCTTTTTTAATATGAGAGAAACACGTCCGCCATTTTAGAAATAAGATGCTATACGGATATTATTAAAGTGAATATTTATAGAACTTTTTATCTTCATATAAAATTGAACGTAATTAGAACATTCTCAAAGAGCGGTCTAAACAATTTTGCGGTTTGAAACTTCTATTGCTGTTATCTGCAGTTTTTCCCGAGATGTATCTTCAATGTTGAGTGATATATGCTTTGCTTGCATTATTATTTTTACAACCGTCTCGAGTCTGTCATGACTGAAAATTGTACTCGGTGAAGTTCATAGCAATAAATAGTGTCTCATTTAAGCGGATATAGCTCGAATCAATGGGTAATGTTGAAAATTTCGAAATTAAGAAATGAGATTTCGAGAATATAGATAGTTTCGGTCCGGCTGAATTTTTGGCAGCATTTTCCCCGAAAACGAATTTTCGGCGCAACTCAAATTTTGGAACGAAAAGGAAACCGAATTTTCTGTCGATCTCTAATTGTATATATTCGTATTACTCATAAGCTAATCTGAATTGAACAGCAAGTTTACGATGCTTTAAGACAAGCGTCCGATTAAGATGGAGTCCGTCATTTTAGGATTAAAACATATGGATATTATTAAAGTGATTATTTATGGAACGAAAGGTAAGTCCTATTTAATTTTAATCTTTTATTGCTGGTACAGTTTGTATGTTAGGATTATGAGTTAAATAGCTATGATACACGCAATTATTGGCATTAAAAAAATAAAACATGATATTTAAGCATTGAAATAGTGTATTTTATGCCTGATATGAAGTATATGAAGTTTATAGATAAAACTACTTCAGTATATATATTCTAATGTTCATAATATCACTTACATAAGACTGAATATATTTTAAAGAGATAAATAACTACTTTTTACATTAAAAATATTTTTCAAAAAGTAAGAACAGTACACATGCAGTCATTACTTTTCTTTTTATATTTCCTTATTTTTTTCTATTTCCAAGATCAATTTTTTTCTGTAAAACCTACTAAATCTATTTAGCTCATATTCCCAAAATACAATATATACCAATATATACGGGTATAAAAATTTTAAATTAAATATGGCTTATCGTATGTCGTTACATAAATAAGCGTTGTATTAATATCCATTTTTCAGCAATAGCAGAAGAAAATTCGAAATCATGATTGTTTTTCTTTTAAACATATTCCTTAACTTAAACATATTCCACAGAACATAAAAATCTAGACTCAATGTTCATATTTAATAAAACAATGACAGATCACAACACATAAAGAATCTTACACATTCTTAATGTTTAGATCAAGCTTAGAACTTATTAAAAAAAGATGAGAGTTGATAAGCATTCTGTTTTTAGTGAAAAAGTTAAAAATATTTGGAACAATAAGGATGTATAAAATGGCTCTAAAAAGATAAGATTTTATATTTTAAACAAAAATTAAAATGAAATCGCATGTTGTTAATCATATAACATCCACCTATTATACAATTATTAATAAAACTTTAAAAGTAACTAAAATACAGTAAACAATAACTTTGATCAGGTTTAAATTCATTAGCAATGAATCCTGAGATCTAAATATTCCAATTTTAAATTACACATGGAAAAAAAAAAAGAACATAATTAACGTACAGCACGGGAGTTTTTAAAATACTAAATGGCCGTCTGAAAAGAGAGAAATAACGTTAACTTATTAAGATTCCGATTTATTATTTACCCTTATGGGCATTATAAAATTATCATATTTGTAGGGCATGCAATGAAAGCGAACACAAGGGATAAGATTGTAATAAAATATTTTTCTGTCGGTAATCTATTTTAATTCATATGTAAATTTAACTGAATTTTTCCTTAGAAGTTCAATTAGTGTTACAAACTATGAATTACATAAATATTGCTAATAAAGTATTTTATTCCAATATTTGCCACGCTTGTATCTATTTTCATTGCATGCTGTAAAGATGCAATTCGTTTAAAATACCCATAAAATCAAAAAAAGAATTAACTCCATAAAAGAAATGAACATTCACTCCTATGAAAGAGTGACTATTCACTCCTACCAGGGGTGAAAAACCGCACTCCTTTAGCAAGAGTGGATAGTCACTCCTCCGAAAGAGTGATTATCCACCCCTGTTTAGAGTGAATATTGACTTCCCAGGAGTGACTTCTCTCTTTCAGAGAGTTAAAAATTTCACTTTTGCTCAGAGTGAATAGTCACTCTAAAGAGGTTGGGCATATTTTGACTCTGCGATTGAATGACTATTCACTACTTTTTATTTAGAGATTAGGACTTTGGACATCGCATTTAGGTTTTAACTACCGTGAATTCGACAAAAAGGATCTAAATACAAAAATCGTATATTGTTGGATTATATTCAAAATAATGATGCATTTTGTACAAAACAAGTTAGTTTTGAACTAAGTGTATTCAATAATTTTCTCCTTAATAACATACATATTTATTTAACGAAAGGCCAAATTTACCCTAAATGCGACAAAACTATGTGGAATCTCATCGGATTTAAGCACAATGACCTTACGTAAATCCGCAGTTTTATCTAACAAGGAGAGGGCCAACCTTGTTAATAACAGATTTTGATTATTTTAATATATGTTGTAGGGTAGAGACCCCTTAGTGTCACGTTCAAAGGATTTTATCCAACGCTCCTTAGTTCTTGAGAAATCGGGGGTCTAATAATAGTACACAACTTAAATACTTACATTGCAACCACAATGATAGGTTGGTCGTAGCTCAGTTGGTAAGGCGTTCGCTGGCTGATTTGCGGGCCCGGGTTCGGAACCCGAACGCGTTACATTTGTTTTTCTCATTTTTTTGTTTTTTAAATAAACTTGTAGTTATAATTTAATAATTTCAATTCAAATGTTAATATCATACATTAATTATAATGTTAACAAACTTAAATTTACCTTCTTTTTTAGGTGCGTTCGTAATTATATAAATACGTAGCACCTATAGTCGTCGTTCAGTCCGTCCGTCCGTCTGTCCGTCCGTCTGTCCGCATGTAACAGAGCAAAAACTACCCAACCGAATGGTCTGAAATTTCAAATATATGATTGTTGCAAAATTTTGTCGAGCCATTTCAAATTTTATGAAAATCGGATGTATAGTTTAATTACAGGGACAGTCAAAAGTTTTTCTTTACATTACGGCCAATGGGAAAAATTATTGCAAGTGCGTTTTAATGATATTAGAGCCTTCCGAATGATCTGAAATTTTAAAGATATAACTGTTGCAAAGTTTTGTTGAGCTATTTCAAATTTTAGGAAAATCGGATGTATAGTTTAATTACAGGGACAGTCGAAAGTGTTCCGTTACATTACGGGGAATGGGAAAAATTATTGCAAGTGCATTTTAATGATATTACAGCCTTCCGAATGGTCTGAAATTTTAAAGATATAATTGTTGCAAAGTTTTGTTGAGCTATTTCAAATTTTAGGAAAATCGGATGTATAGTTTAATTACAGGGACAGTCAAAAGTGTTCCGTTACATTACGGGGAATGGGAAAAAATTATTGGAAGTGCATTTTAATGATGTATCAGACTATGCGCTTTATGAAGTGCAAAAAAGTATACATTCAGTACAATATGGGGTGCAAAAAATAATTATAAAACTAGTTATAGTACGAACGCACCTCATTTGCCACGTTTGACGAGCAATTTCCAACTTGTTTTTTTCTAAACTATTATTTCTCGTCCTTTTTAAAGAGCTTTAAAAAGAAATTGGATCTATTATTGAATGATAAAAATTCCAAAATCGTGACAATCTGTTGTGGCGCCATGTAGTTATGATAAAATAAAAGAATATTCAAATAACATAAAAATAAAAGTAGAAAGAAGATAAAGGTGAAAGTAAAGTAATTGAAAGCGCAAGTATACGCATTACAAATTTAAAAATCTTTAATATGTAAAAAATCGGTTGTAATTTAATTCTTATTCTAATTTTTTAATATTATGCTTGTTAGTTTAAAAACAGAATGTTATTATCGCATTGCCTTCCTTTGCTAAAGTAATGCGTAAATGATGTTTCTTTAAAATCACGAATTGACACAATTGCTCAATATCATTGCATCGATAAAGAATATATGAAATACATTTTAAAAGTAATTTTTAAAAAATTAACAGTTTTATGATGTTTTATACAACTATTTAGTTAAAAGTAAAAAATTAAATAATTAAAATTATAATTGATATACAATATTATAAATTTTAATTGACGATGAGATTATTAAATTATAATTACAAGTATATTTATAAAACAAAAAATGAGAAAAACAAATGTAACGCGTTCGCGTTTCGCGTTCGGGCCCGCAAATCAGCCAGCGAACTCCTTACCAACTGAGCTACGACCAACCTATCATTGCGGTTGCAATGTAAGTATTTAAGTTGTGTAATATTATTAGACCCCCCGGTTTCTCAAGAACTAAGGAGCGTTGGATAAAATCCGTTGAACCTAACACTAAGGGGTCTCTACCCTACAACATATATTAAAATAATCGAAATCTGTGATTAACAAGGTTGGTCCTCTCCTTGTAAGATAAATCTAACCGCTGACAGTCGTCTCAAATTTGAAATTTAATCTTAAAAGTCTAGTGGATGTGAAAATTTGTGTCGACTTGTCAAGTGCGAGAAATGTAGATCAGTCTGAAAATATTAATTGGAGTTAATATGCCAATTACATGTATGCATACTTTAAATGTAAGCAGCTAAACAGGGATGCTTACCTACATTTAAAGAGAACGGGAACTCTCAACTAGCCCAACATTTTCAGATTTTCAACCCCTAAGCTAAACTTTTATTACACATTGAGTAATCTTGGCATGCACGTAATAACTTTTAAAAAAAAGATTTCGTATATCTATTCTTCTAACTTACATAGATGCATATAAATATTCATGTTCTGTTTTTCAGCTAAATTTGATAAATTAATTTGATACCAATAATATCATTCCTTATGTTGTTCTATTATCTGGAGATGGCATTCTTCATTTTAGCATTGCGCGAAATGCAAATTTGACCTTCAAGATTATTAAAATTAATACGTGACAATTTTTTTTTTTTTTTTTTTTAAACTCAGTTGACTGCCTTTAAATCCGATTTCATTTAGCAAACTAATTTAGCTACAATTCGTTTGCTGAAGGCCAATATACCTGAAGAATATCAACCTCAATCTTTCTAATTTGTAAACAATTACATTTTCATTTGTAAACAATTTTATTCCAGCAATTAAAATCTCTTCCCATTTCACTTATGTCCTTCGGAAAACATTGCTGATGATGTCGGCAAAGCTTGCGATTGTCTTAACCTTAACGGAATGATTTATTTCGTATTGAACTTTATTTTCTTTTTACTTCCTTCACTTAATTTTTATTGTAGAAATTCGAATTTTTTTTTTAATATTTTAAACTGTTAAGCACGTATTTAAAATCCCATTTAAACTCAATTTAAACCTTTTAAGGATTTTTTTTTTAAAGAAAAGTATAAATAAAATAATTTTACTTGCTGATACGTGTAATTATTAGAATCTGTTTGGTTGATGACAGAATATTGAGAAAAATTAAGTTGCTGAATTAGAACTATTAAGAGATGAATTTTACATTTCTTGCTCACACATTTATTAAGAGATGAATTTTACATTTCTTGCTCACACATTTCTTTTCTCGTAGGCAAGACGAAACTAAACTTAACCCAGGTTAAGGTGATGGATTGGCAACCCTTCACTCATTAATACTTTAATAAAGAAATTTGAGTAAATATTTGCTTAATATTGTTAAAGTGACACACGCTATTTACACATGCGTCATTCACTGAAAAGTGACTTTTATTTTAATTAAATGAAATTCCCTAAAATTTTGAAACTCGTTTCCCATAATATATTAACAAAAAAAGAAATTTTATTTGCGTTTATTAAATTTGTAACTCATGAGAAAATTATAGGTAATAACGATATTACTTTGATCTAAAACTTAAAAGAAATGTGCTAGCTATTGAAGAATGCTGTTCAGAAAAAACACGACGATTTTTATTACTTTACTTCTATACAAAATATCCAAGATCTTTATAATCCATATGCTAAATAGGGACACATTTATAGCAATGTGAGGGAATGATGTCAATTACTATGGACAATAATAAAGTGTCCCAATTTCTTTCATTGTATAAAGTATTAATATAATTAAGTGCTTAATATTTATGTAGGTGTATTTAATGGATTTTATGAAAAAACATTAACACAAACGCCATAATGGCAGAGAAACTATTTTCTTTCTTACCATGTGTGAATGGGGGCATAGCATACATAGGAATATTTTCATTTTTTTAATTAAAATATATAATGATTAACATTAATAGTTTTCTTTTTGCAATTTTTAAAAATACGCCCAAGAACCACGAGACACCAAATTGCCACTTTACTAAGAGTTACTCTTTAGTAAAGACTAAGTCACTTTACTAAGAGTATATTATGTATCAATATTTATCTGTATACAAATTATAAATTGAAAACAGTATTATGGAGGGTGGGTGCAGACTGCTGGAAATGCCCTTACGAAGGGTTGAGGTCAGAATTTCTAAAAAAAAAGTTTAAAACTTTATTTAAAAAACCATTATAAACCAATACAAATGATCATCTACAATAGTGAATATACAAATTAAAATGAAGTTTTATCCTATAGAAAACTTTTTGAAACATATCGTCATATCAAGCGATGGGAAGGAATTGAAAATACAATAAACATTTGAAAATTGGAAAAAATTTGTGTAACCAAGGCAGAATCCTCTCTCTCACACAGTGAGTGAGCGAACGAACTTACTTCAGTTTCATTCATTTATTATAAAATATTTTACATAATGATATCTATTACACGGCTTTATTATGCTCTCTTAGGTTATTTCTCATTGAATATTAATTTATCATTTACCTATTTCCCCTTTTTTCTAATTTTTTTTTAATACCTCTTTTTTTATTTACTCAATATTCATTTTAAGTTATTACATAAATTTATCATCCCCTTTTTAAACAAATTTTAACTATATTAATTATTGTTTATTACCACATTATCCCACATTAATCTTCAAATCTCTATTTATTTCTAGTTTTACAGTAATAGATTCATTAGCTTATAACTCTTCCTTTTCTCCACGTTTTATTTCGTGGTGAGTTATGTATATTACTTTAAGTTTATCTATCTCAAGTTGTATTATAATTTATTTTTGGATATGTTAATTTCTTCAATTTTCTTGGCGTTGTCCGATATGTTATAGGAAGCTAATTGTTATTTTAGTGATAATGCCGACAATATTCGAAGAAATAACATATCTTTACTATGAATTATCCTTATGTAGCTTCTCTAACGAATCCATAAGCTATTCATAGTTTCTTATTTTTGCATTTCTAATTTCCTATGTTCACCTTTTGAATTATATAATATGAATTTTTTCAAAGGTTTTTATTTTATCAGAAGACAGTTTGCGAGCTATAAATACTCAAATATATATTAAATTTGTAATCGTTACTCGTTTGTTAAATTCCTCACGTACGTTTCAATGGGTTTCAGCTTCCTAAAACTTCTTCCATTGGAGGCGACAGATACACGCAATATAAGGTAGATTTTGATACATGTAGAAATGTAGTTAACCTTTAGCTGTTGTTAGCGGGGTCTTGCTGACTGCTGCTTTTTTCAATTTTTAAGTTTGACTTTGTAAACGCCAGTTTAACTATACAGATACTAGTGGAATTTCGTTGCGTTTCGAACCCTACTACTATCGTTAGATACTTCTGAATAAGGTCATTTTAATATTTATAAAAAAATTTGTAAATAAGATTTAGTACAGAAACAGTATCCTATGAATTAAGCAAGCATTTTAATAGTCTTCAGCTATGCAACAATTTCTGTGACAGATAGTTAATGTTTAAGCATTTTTAAGTGCGTGTACGTGTATAAGTGGATCAATAGCGTGATTTGAATTTTAGATTCAACTTCAATACAGTATATTTTAAGTTTAAACTTCCAGAAATAGTTCATCTAGCAAGAGGCGAAGTCATTGTAATTATTTCGCAATACTAGTAATGCGGTATTTAGTGCAATAGAAGGGAAATTATTCGATATAACACAAGGCTGGTTTTTAAGTTGTGGAATTCTGACGGTGTGCTTCAGAACTAAAAGTAGGACCACATTGCTGTTTTCATTTTCCTTCAAAGTTGCATTTTCTGAAATCTCTGCTTAAAAGTAAGTTTTTTTTTACACAATATCTTATACAATGTAAAAAATTAAGCTATGTTGTAGTTATTTATTTTAAGGTTCAATATCGATAATTAAAATGAATGAATAGTAACCATTGTGACAAAATAATTTTTGAGGCAAAATTGCTGAGAAGGGAATATATGCGTCATGGGGATGATTGGGGACATTTCAAATGGGGATGAATGGGACATTCTCATTCATCCCTAGAAATGTTGAAAATTTTATTTATTAACTAAATAGTGTTATATAGGTTGAAAATTTAATAATTTACGTTAATAGTATTAAATAGTATTATGAGTTGTTATTGTTTAAAATTTCTGAGTGTTATTTATTGTAATAATTAATGGATTATCAAAAATTGGTACTAAAACTTAATCAAAATAGATAAAATTGTTAAAAATAGTATATGTTTATTGATTAAATAGGGGAAATCATATTGAATTTTGAAATGTTGTTCAAATAAATCCCCCACCCCTAACATATTGGGTTGATCGGAAAATCGTGTCGTGTTGGGAAAATCTATTCATACCGGGAAATTTTATCATTTAATTACTAGACATTGATTCCGATATCTAATGTCTAATAATTACCGGGCAGAATTTTCCGGTACAAATTGATTTTCCAAACACGACGACTCTCCGATCAACCCAATATTTTCCGTTCTGCATGTTTCTAAGATACATTTAAATAATAATAATTAATAAGTTATGATTGAAAATTATTAGCTATGCCATATTTAAAAGACATTTTGCACTTTCATTTCAAATCTAAAATGCTTCATAAGTGGGGAAAAAAAGAACAGATTGATAGCCGAAGTCTGCATTAAAAGTTAAAACTGCAATAAAATAAGTTATTGAAAAACAAATCATCGATTCGTGCTTTAAAATCGTATATTACAAATATAATTACATATAAGGTTATAATTATAAATTTTAATTTGGTAAAATTGAATACAGGGAGGAAAATCTTTGTGTCCTATCCATCCCTATTAGTGTCCCATTCATCCCTGCTGTGGGGATGATTGGGACAAGGAGGAACGTCTTTTTGATTTCATATTTTTCTGAATAAATCATAATCTAGAATAAATATTGTTCATATATGTTGTCAAATACCTAATATATGAAATGTGATGTATAATATTGATAATAACTTAAATTAAAAAATTAAAAAAAAATTGTGAAAATGCCCCATTCATCCCCTATCTCCCCTACTATATTTAACACTGGACAGCTGCATTGTACTGTATAGCCTAAGTTCCGAGGATTTCAACCCTTGTATTGAAGCAAAATACAGATCAGTAATTCCGAGGAACCCGAAACATGACTTGATGCTAAAAATAAAAATTTCTAAAATTCAAAAATTTTATTGCGAGTGAAAATGTTTCTGCAAAAATTGTACGGGAAATTTTAAAGCTTCAAAAACTACTTATTCAGAAAGCAATAGAATGCGATCCTTCAATAATGAGGAGTCTTACATTTAAAAGAAAATCGTGACAACTTTTCTTTAAATGGAATTTCATAAACAAAAGATCCGTTCTTCCAATCAATCGTATATTAATTTTTTTTCAGCCATCAACTAGCTACTAAACTTTGTGCAATATGTTTAAGTATTAAAATTTATTTACAGCATGTGTTTTTTAAGGCTCGATAAATCTATTTTTACGTTTCAATTGCTTTTTTTTTTCATTTAAAAAAAAAAAAAATCACAAAACCTAACCCCTTTTTATTCACAGGAAGATAGTCTCAATCAGGGTTGGCATTAATCGATTACTTTTTTAATCTATTGATTAGTCCACTAAAGATTCAAACATACGAAATTGACGCCTAATTCAATTTATCATGATTTGAAATTGAAAAGTAATTGCTCTTTAAAAAGTTTTTTTATGATTCATTCAATCTGCATAAATTCAATCTGTATTAATTTAATCGTTATTAATTTAATCATTAATTACATAGATAAAAATTAAATATGACCGCCCTGTCTATTTTTTTAAATTCGCTTTCATTGCTACGAAATTCTTTTTAAGAGTCACTATACGATTTTCCTTATTGATTATACAGGGTCACACAAAATTATTCATATAAACGGAGGTCAATATGTCTTATATAGGGGGGGGGGGCAATTAGGGGAAATTGAAACCCGCTTAATAAAACTGATATATTCTTTTATAATTATTTTAGGCAAATAAGAGCAATATTATCGACCATTTGATAGTCACAAATTGATGGCGATAGTCCCTGCTCCCTCATAGACTATACTTCATGTCGGTGGCACTACCTTCAATGGATGCAGAAGCGAAAAATATCTGAAATTGCGATTTTTATGATATTAATGGGGAGAGAAACTTGAAATTTGAATGATCTTAATCAATTAAGTTTCTAAGAAATTAAAACGGTGAAATCAGCAAAAAGTGTTCTAAAAACTTCCTAAATTACGATTTCAATGGAATTGTTAAGGATAGAAAATTTAAATTTGACGTGGATGTTACTTTTAAGATTAGTCTCGCAGAACAGTTAAAAAGTTTAGATATTTAAAAGGTTGAAATGAATGGCGAGAAGGGTTCAAAAAAAGTTTAAAATTACGATTTTTGTGGAAATGTTAAGGATACAAACTTGAAATTATACACGCTTGCTACTTTTAAGACAAAAATATATGCGCCTTACATTTTTTTTAAATTGAAATATAAAAGGCTGTGGGAGAAAAAGCGCCTTTTAACGGGAAATATAAGAAAATTTCATAAAAATGTAATTTTTAGGTTTTTTTTTTTAATGGCAGTAATTTTCAAGTTAAAAATAGAAAAGATTCAACTCAACCTTTTTATAAGTTTCTAGTGTAGAAACTCCTAACGAAAAAAAAAATATTTTTAACCATACTTAATTACCAGTGTTGAATTCAGGGGGTGACCCCTCCCTCCCCCCCCCCCCTCGGAGCGATGACATGTCCCCTACGGGAGATTTGAGATTTTGTATTTACAATGATCAAGAAGTGAAATCCCCCCACCCCACCCCCTCCGGATTCACAAAAATCCCTCCCGAATAAAAGTGCCTAAATTAAACACTGTTAATGACTAAAAATAAAATCTTAAGATTTGTATACCAAGAGTATTTCTCTTAATTGCAACTCATTTAAACTTTGAAAAAAAAAAAAAAAAAAAAAAAAAAAGAGATTTTTTTTTTGGAATTTTAATCTAATTAAATATAAAGAAATGATCTATAAATATTATTTATTAAGCTTACAAATATTTTTACAGTGCACATTTACATATGTTTAGACAATTTTTAAACAGTTTAAAGAATTGACGGGGGGGGGGGGGGAAGGATTCTGTATCAGATAACTGATTTGCAGCTGCAAATTTAATTTAATAAGAGTAATAAATTACGCTAAACATACGACATTACGGTAACATACTAAATTATGCTTATATCATAAAAAATATACTTGCAACAAACTGGAGAAGAAAGTTTATCGTAAAAGCAAAATGCGATAGTTTGATATCAGCTTCACATCATAAAAGTGTGACAATAAATCAAACGGGATGCTTTACATCTCGCACATTCTCGCCAAAGCAAATTTTTGTAGAATATTCAGAGCAATTAATTTCATTAAAATACTCAAACATTTTCAGGAATATTTTCACAGTACATTTACATATTTTCCGACATTTTTTAAGGATTTTAATGAATTAAGGTTAATCTGTATGGAATAACTAATTTTTTGCAGCAAATTTTGTGCAAATAATCAGACTAAATTGTTGTACATCATAAGAAACTTATAACAAGCTGAAGAAAAACAGAACATTGTATAAGTAAAATTCAACTTTACATCATAAAATTATAAAAATAAATCAGTGGATTTGCTCTTTATCCCCCCGCCTTTTTTTACAAAAAAGAATCTTTCAAAATACACTGACAAACAATAATGTTCTCAAATTTTCATTTATGTGAAAAAAAAAAACAACGAACAATGTTTTAGTTATTTTTTAAACTAAATGCATGTTTGATAATAGTGTATTACTAATACAACTAATTATTTATTGATGATACTAATTAACAAACGTCCTTTTATGACTTCCACTCTTTAAAAATCTTTTCGAAGCACGCACTCTTTTAAAGGGTCTTTCTTTTTTGTAAAATGAGTAATTTTGTTCGATGTCTTGACATTTTAATAAAAACAACTGGTCTACAATACTTGAGATCCCGTTTAAGTAGCTTCTTCAGGTTCTTTTTAAGAGCTAATAGACAAGGCAAAGCATCACCATAAAACGTTTTACTGCCTTATAAGATATCAATTGCATCTGCTATTGGTGTAGCGCATTCAATGAATTCATCAATATAATCATATTCAATATTTGTTAGCGAATTTTTGTGCCCCAAAGCCCGACTTAGTATGGAATTTTTATTTCTTATTGCTGAGATTTGTTTTAAGCTATCATAAAAAGTATTCGATCTCGTATGTCCTAAAATGCTTTGTATAATTTCCGCTGATTTTGGTCGCCCCGCCGCATTCCATAATGCATTGCACTTCTTGATAACTTCCAAATGCAGCCTTTCTAATGCAGTTTTATTATCATTCAATAAATCTTTTACTTCAGCGCTTGCTGTCAAGTTTAGAGTATGAGCACAACATCTGAGATAAAGACACGTCTGTCTCCAGGTCTAGAGATTTGGTTTCAACTTGTAAAATCTTGAAGGCTTTCACAAAATTTGCATCTTTATCTGTAACTGATTCTACTATCTTTGAAACGTCTGAATTGAAATACGAATAAACTTCAAGCAAAATATCTTTGATTCGATCATGTGTATGTGACCCTTTAAATAGCCGACAAGCAAGTGCAACTGATTGTCTTTGTAAATATGCACTTATCCGATGCGCGGCTATACCCAGAAAGCTTCTCCCTCCCCCCCCCCCCCCCCCCAACCAAATATCTGTCGTGATGCAAACATATTTGGCAGATGTCAACTTCTCTTTTACTTCAGATTCTTGTTCAAATGATCGCTTTAAAATAGCATTTCTTAGAGATCATCGATTCGGGATTTTAAGGCTTTGGTCTCTTATGTTTAAATTTTCGAACAATTTTTTGAAATATGGATCTTCTACTGTTCGTACAGGTATCGCTGAGTGAATAAAATATTTGGCTAAACCATCTAGAAATTCCTTTTGTAATAATGACATGCTTAGAATTTCCTGAGACATTGTTAAAATTGACAGAGTCGTGGTTAACTCTGCTTTTCGTGCCATTATTCTGCATATATTCCCGGTATTGTTGGATAGCTTCACGTCCGTGTATCCGTCTTAAAAGGCTCACAAAATTAGAAGTGCATTTTATGTATGCTTTTATTTCCTTTTTGGGGGGCAATCATTTCATACAAAGTCCAATAAAAGTTTTTTTTGTAGATTTTTCTGGAATATATTTGAAAAATATTTCGTTATGTAAAGGCATAGGTGCTGGTATTGAGTAATTGTCCGAAGCTTCTTTTGTAGAATTTGGAGACAACGACTCCTGAGAAGTTTGTTTCAACTCTCAATGAATCATTACATGCTTCATCAACCTCCATTTTTAAGGGAATAAGTAACAACGTCACTTTATAAAAGCATAAAACGATAAAAATCATACGCCTATAACATTTTCCACTTAATATCTAACAAGATATAGTCCAGGCAATAGAGACCGTATAGGGACTCTACCTAGCAAAATTAATGGTAGTACTGGAAATCGGCTTTCTAGATGTTTTTTGGGTCGCTGAATCCGAATTTGTAACTTCCCACCAAAATTTCTCCCGGCAACACCCCCAAATTTTGGTAAAAAGCCCCCCAAAAAAGTTTTTTATTAAATTTCATTTTTTTATTGTTTTAGGGTAAAAGTAGCTAGAAATTCAGAAAGTAGACAAAATTTGCAACAAATTAGATATATGACATTATGACTTAGGATGAAGGGGAAGGCGGGATCTGCCTCGGAACATGCGCCGCAGTGCTGCGTGGACTAAGTTGCGCAATTCCACTGAACCACTCACACGTTTACATTAGCCCTCCCATCTTCCCTCTGAACTTTCTCTATAAGTTTTACTTTAAGATTTTTGGGTCGATGAATCCGAATTTTTAACTTGCCCCCAAAATCACCCCCCGAACCCCCCCCCCCCCCAAATAGTTGTTTTTAACTTAAATTTCTTATTGTTTTAGGGGAAAAGCATTACAAAATTCAGAAACTAGATAAAATCTGCAACAAATAGGATACATGACATTATGACGTAGGATAAACGGGGAGAGAGGGGGCTGCCTCGGAACATTCCCCCGCGCTTTTCTCAAAAACCAAATCTTTTCAAAAAATTAATTTTTTGGGTGGGTTGCCGGGTGAAATTTTGGTGGGAAGTTACAAATTCGGATTCAGCGACCAAAAAAACATCTAGAAAGCCGATTTCCAGTACTACCATTAATTTTGCCAGATAAAATCCCCTATTGCCTGGACTTCATCATTTAGTGCACGTAGCGCCGCAGTGCATGTTCCGAGGCAGCCCTCACCCTCCCCGTTCATCCTAATTCATAATGTCATATATCCTATTTGTTGCAAATTTTGTCTAGTTTCTGAATTTCGTAATGCTTTCCCCCAAAAACAATAAGAAATTTAAGTTAAAAACAACTATTTGGGGGGTTTCGAGGGGGGAATTTTTGAGGGTAAGTTGAAAATTCGGATTCAGCGACCCAAAAAACATCTAGAAAGCCGATTTCCAGTACTACCATTAATTTTGCTAGGTAAAAATTCCCTATTGCCTGGACTAATAGTAGTAAAGTTGCTATACACTATTCGATTAATTACTAATCTTCTGTCATTCATTACTCGGTCACTCACGTACACGATCAAACAAATCAGACTAAATACTACTTATGGAAATCCTTTGATCTTTTGATGTTGAAATCCACTGACGTCATCGACCTGATGCTACATTCTATTGGTTGAAGCTAGTAGAAAGAAAATTAATAATATTGAATATATACTACGTGTAAAAGAAGAGCTACAGTAGATACCTCAGTGATTGCAATCTATTATATTAAAAAGTGACTATCTATTTGCATTTCTTAAAATTTCTTGAATGAAACCATTTTACTGGGTGTGTATGCTATTGCGAAATCTTGACGTTATACCCATACATTTCTATAGATGTTATTTAAGACTGTCCTCAAGATCCTAAAAGCGAAATGCGTTAGCGAATGCAAGTGACGTCAGTAGGGGTAAATTCGAGGCTAACGAAAAAGAGAGGCTACCGCGGTGGGTCCGATTCTTCTTTTTTTAACAGACCGCTGGAGTCACGTGATGCTCGAATGCACCAATGAAGGTGTGCGAAAAGAGCATCACGTGACTCAAGCGGTCTGTAAAAAAAGAAGACTCGGACCCACCGCGGTAGCCTGTCTTTTTCGTTAGCCTCGGGGTAAATTGTGCGTACGAACACTGTGGTGCCGAGTTGAGTTGTTCCCCTCCTGCTGCTAAGTTGAGTTGTTTCCTTGCTGAATGTTGAGTTGTTTCCTTGCTGAATGTTTTGGTTTCGGTTTTAAGTTTTGTTTTAGGGAATGGCAACACCGAGTTACTTTTTTGTAAATGGCAACATGTTAGCGTTGAACTTGTAAAATTTTTGACAGGTTTCGCGTGACTCCCGTGTTTACGGTATTTAATTAAGAATACTGTTTTAAATAATTAAAGCTTAATGAATAAGCAATTACAATTAAATCAATTTACTTTTAAAGGAAGGAGTTTGCTATTTTCTCGCAAGATAAAATCACGTGACGTCACACATTCCTGTTTCAACAGATTCATTCGTGTTAGCACTCGAACGCTGACCCACGTGGCTATGACGTCATGTTTTCATGCCAGAACACTGGGAATATCTTTAACTGCAACCAAATGTAAAGTTGAGTTGTTTTTTAAGTTCAAGTATGCGTTTAACTGTAACCAAATGTTAAGTTGAGTTGTTTTGTGCTGCTTCTAATTATTTGATTGGCCTACAGCATTAGTTATACTGAAGTGGCAACACTTGAAAAGCCTATTCGTGATCAGTTGCTTGGATATTTTTTTTGCTGGTGTTGCGTTGAACGATGTAATTTTATTTTGTGAAATCTTTCTTAGTTCTTTTTAGTATTTTACATTAGTTAAAAATGAAGCGTTCATACCAAGAAATTCCGAACATTTGTTCTTTAGAGCAACTAATGAGAATAAAAGCTGCTTTGGACTTAGCAAATCTACCTAAATGTGGTAATTTGCCCTTGGATAGTCCAAAGGATTTAATTAATCTTGGTGGCGAAAACTTCGTCACAGTCCAAGAATTTATTGGACACACACGTGTACATATCAGGAGGTATATTTCTGACGAAGATTCTGGTTTCAACCCAACTAAAGAGGGAGTGTCCATATCACCAAAAGTGTGGTACTCTTTGCGTAGAGAAATACAAAATATTGTGAATCATAGATCTTACGATAAAGTGTTCATTATAGACAGAGACTTGTGCATTTCAAAACAAATTAAGTATGGAGTGCAAGTGTTTATATTTCAAAGACTGTTTCAGAGAAAAAATATGTGTTTGGTTTTTGTGCCCGAACGAGTAGTGCTTAATAATACACAGATTGAAAAACTTATTCAGAAGATGCCTGTAGTCACGGACGGTGTAAAAGATGGATTGATAACTTACACATTGTTCTACTGCATCGAAAAAGAGTTGAAAAATTCAAACCTACAGCTAAAACTTGACAACAGTGTAGATGGATTTTTACAATTGTTACTGTCCTTGAAGGAGTGTCTACGTGTTTCTATTTCTATTAAAATTACAGAACTTATAAATTGTTTTGGCTGTCGCGAATAGCATCTTGCAGACTTTATGCATGATTGTAAAGTTTTAAGTCGTGAGCAAAAATGGGAACAGTATTTTGAACTGGCTCTGTACTCCATCGATATGAATAGTTTGGCTAGAGACATTTTACAAAAATACTTGAACATTGATTTTAATAGAATACTCTATGAACAAGATTTTTTTTATTCTTTAATAGTAAGTTAATTGTTCACATGTATACAGAAATTGTATGTTGATGACGAGCTAGATGATAATCTTATAATCTGTTGAAAATAACTTCTGTTTTTGCTACTGCAGTTTTACCGAATAAAATTTTGTATTTTTATTTATACTTCCTTGCATTTCTGTCTTAATTTTTTTAATAACTTTATATTAACTTTTTATTAACTTTAATACGAAAAAAAAATAATTTGTAAAACTTATCTGAACTTTTTTTTTGCAATATTACGAAAAAAAACACACACACACACACACACACAAATATATTTTGAAATATAAACATTTTTGTTTCATAAAATACATTATATTTGTAAAACATTATATTCTACATTTTCAACCATAGTACTGGTGATTTTGGTAAAGTTGCGTGCTTAGATGATCTTCGTTTTCTTTGATAGGGTTCAGGTCTTGCATAAATAGTTTTCTGTTCAGTCTTCAAATATTTGTTTTTTATAAATTCTTGAGGAAAGCTGATTGTATTTAAAAGTTCTTGAAACTTATCAATAGCAATAGGTTTTTGACTTCTGTCTCTCAGCAAAAAACCGATTAGTTGAACAACATTTGATCCATTAATTACAGTATCATCTATTTTCAATTCTTTGTTTTCTGTACAGGAAATATTATTTTGTTTAAAAAATTCCATAATTTTAACAGCAGTTTTATTTTGCTTTACAGGAATAGAATTTAGAATTTCATTTTTTATATCAGAAATTTCAAAGGGTTTCCGGGGAAATTGTTCTTCAGGGGGTTTGACCGCATTCATATCTGGGAATGATACAAACTTTTGCAAAATCTGTGTATACAGCTTCACTTTTTCATCATCCTCTATTTTTCTTTTCAAAATAATCTGAATTTGTCTATCTAAATCACTTAAATACTCTTCGGCAAACACTTGATCTCTGTCAGCTGGAACAAGTCTGAATTTACGAGCGAACTCCATTGATCAACGTACTGAGCACTGATACTGCAGCTGGAATATGTATAGACAAAAACCCTTCTCCTTTTTGAACAAGAAGTCGTCTTTTCTTAAACAGAGGTACTTTCTTATCTCCCAGGCGTCGCAATGTTCTTTTATAAGCTATTAATCTATTTTTCTGACGTTTAGAGACAGGTATATTACCCTTTAAAAGATTTAAGGCGCATTCACAGACACCTTTTATAATGCTATTAGGACATTTTTTAAGAAAGGCCGTTTTTTGTTTTGTCTTGCTTAACAATTTCAGATGTTCCACGGTCGACATCCTGAGTTCAAATGATGGTGATTGAGCTTAATCTCTTTTATATGCTTACCGTAAGTAAAAGCTTTCGTTAAAGCACAATGTTTAAAACAGGGTTTGTGACTTGGGCAGTTTACCTCTGAAATATTTAATAAATTAATCTTGGGGCAGTTAAAATCATTCAGATTCAAGATTTTTCGTCCAGACAACCGTTCTAAAAACTTTTCTTTTTCTAGTCCTTTGATGTAAAAATTCTTATAAGATATAAACAAGGCTGAAAGTATAGGTTCTAATGCTGAATAAGGTAAATCACCACTATTCCATGGCAAACCGTGACGGTAATGAGTCAACCATGCGAATGTCTTTCTTTTTAGGAGAGGTAATTGCTCCCAAGAATGCGGGGAGAGAAAATTCCACCGGCAATGGTATCCAGAATCAAACGCATAAAAAGCGAGTTCTTTGATAACAAAATCGTGCGTGCTTAACTGAAAACCTTCAAATTCAATGACAGCAGAGGACATGTTCACCAGATGCCGTTCCCTGGACAAATGGTTTATCGAAGTTCATACACATGGTGTTTATCACCAGGAAAAATTTTAGTGCGCATGCGCAAACTTTCAAAAGAGTCAGGTCTTAAATCAATGAATAAGTAGCTGAAAGGTAACGCAGTAGCATCATTAAAAATTTCTTGAAAAGCCTTAGATTTACCAGGAAACATTTGTCTGGATAAATGCATTATTTGGCTTTTATCTCGAGGATTCTTATATAGTACGTTGTAATGAGAGTTTAAATTAATATTTCTCATTTCTTTACCATGATGAAACAAATTTTGAGTTATAAAGATAACTGAAAGATTTCGGTGATGACTGCCTTTCGTGAAACGTTTGCTCAATCGTACATCAGAAGCTAATTCTGACATAAATCATCAATGATAATTAAAGCGTTTTTTAGAGAATTAAGATTAGAGGGTAAACCTTCTTCAAATTGTACACCTTTCATGGAATTGAAAAGGGGTTGATAGCTTCCATAACAGTATATTATACTTGTGGGCATAGGATGAAAATATTTGTAATCAATTAATTTTTTAACAAAAAAGCTTTTACCCGAGCCTGTCGGCCCGCTGATAAGGACAGTAGAAGGATGTACTAACTTGAGTAATTCCATGCTTTAAATGACAAAAATGAATGAAAGTTTCAATTTTTATAGTATCTTGACTATTTCGGCGAAATTATTATTATTATTATGTAAATATAAATATCACAATAACTTGTATGATCTTGTTAAGGAAAAAACAATTATGCATGCACTTTTTCTAAAAACAAATGATTTTTTTCTTTTATGTAATTCACTATGCATCACGAATTAAAATAAATATATAAATAAATAAACACACATAAAATAAGAGAAATATATATTTATTTTTTTTTAATCATGTTTACACCATATCGTTTTTTGACATTGATACATTCGAAAATCATTCTTCTTTCTGGATAATACATTGGAAATAGAATTCATGCAAAGTCCTTGACATCGTTTTACAAGAAAGAAAATACAATATTGTCCACAGACATTGGACGTTAAACTTTAAAGCATTGTCTTGTTCCAACGAATTCGGTGATACTTCTTCACAAATCTTATGTCTTCTCCATAGGTTTCGGGAGGAAGTCTGTAAGAATCAAAAAAGTCCAGAGTTTTCTTATCTTGAACATAAATTGCTAGCCAATGGGATCCTTTTTCGTCATGTTTATCGGTATTGATCACTAATGCACAGGGAAAGTTTCGAATATCAGGTATTTTGTCGGAAGGGAAAACGCCTGCAAAATATCTCGCCGAAACAGGATCTCGAGATAAAATTCTATGAATTTGCGATGAATTCATTAGTTTCCAAAATCATACAGAATATTACGAGATTTATTGATTTCGATTAAATTTTCAAATTCAGCATACACTAGCAAAGAGACTGTTTGCGCCAAAGTTGTTCCGAACTTAATTTCTAATCTTAAATTGCGATGACGAATGAGATTAAGATGTGAACCATCGCATAAATCGGGTGACAGATCAAAACAAAATAATGAATACCCCTGCGAAAATTCTGATCTTGAAAGGTACCAGCCTTTGTTTTCCGCATTCGTAAATAAATTCCCATAAGCTCGAATAAATAGTTTTCAAAGTCGGGTTGCAGTGGATTGTGAGGAACGGGCTGTCCATCCACATAGACGCCAATAAAATTAATATTGTAATGTTTGAACTCAAAAGGGGACTTTTCATAGTCGCCGTTAAATGAATCATTATCCACACAGGCGATCACGATGCGATTGGGCATCTGCCCTGTAAAAATATTATCTTGAACAAAACTCATATTGCCTGTAGGAATGGAATATGTTTTGCAAATCACTCTGTTAATAGAGTATTTGGCTGTTGTTTTTTCTAAGCTTTTAGCATGTCTTAAGACAACGCCAGGACTTAAGTGTACTTTACGAACAAATAAGGAAGCATGTTCCAGGGAAACTTTAAACTCCCCTTCACCCGCCAATAAACAAAACTCTGGTTTACTACGAATCAGTTTAATTTTCACATCAACCATGTTTAGGAGGAGTCTTTCTTGGTGAAACATATCCAAGTGCAATCGACCAATCATATCCACTGAAGCACTGAGTTTAGTCATTTCTGCACGTTTACTAAATCCTTCATTGGGGTTTGCATCTGCAGGATCTACAACATTCATACGACCGGCAGTATCTTTAAAAAATAATTCTGCGGAGAGTTGAGAATTTTTTACATCATACCCGTGATTGAGTAATTTCTCTATCATGGCTCTGTATGGATAAATATTATTACTTGATGAAACGAGTCTATCATTCAGACTAATATCAACTTGGGAAAACATGGAATGCAGAAAAAGATTGACGGGCCCAACTTTACATTTATCCGGGATGGTTTTGCCGTCCTTTTTTACAATCTTTACTTTGACATATAACTGAGTTTGGGACAAATCAAGATAGTCTTCTCCACTTTCAGAAACATTAAATTCTACAGGACCTCCAACAGAAACATTGGAAAGCGGATGAAATTCAATCCATTGGCCTCTTTCAATAACTGTTTGAGTGGGAGGGAGATGAAATAATTCTAATTCTGATTTAGCACATTCGGGGGAGTCCTTTAAAAGAAAAGCCATAGTATAATGCGTAGATTAACAGTCAAAAATATCACGTCTTTGCACCTTCCGTGCTTTCGATGAAATGAAGTTTTTCGCTGGTTTCGGCTTCCTTTTAAGCTTTCCATGGCCAATCATTTCATCTGCTTTTTCAACTGCTTTTCTAGCTATTTTTTTCGACTTCTTTTGATCGTGTTTTGAGAGACGATTTAAAATTTTCACCTGATAATACATCATTCGCAACCATAGTGCCTGTTCGTAATGCTTCTTTTCCAGTTGTTTTGGCACCACTTAACAAAAAAGGCACCGCACTGCGAAACAATTTAGCAAAAAATCCACCTATACCGTATCCTCTCTGCAAAACTGTTCCTCGATAGTAAGGCAATCCTTTTCCTGTTTGTCCCGCATAATAATCTTCAAACTTTTGTGTACAACATGTATAAGGCACCAACATTTTCCTAATCTTTCTTTATCGCAATCAAAAAGGAAAATGAGATTAAATTAAAGCGAAAGGCTCTTTTATATGATTTGCCGTAAACGAAAATGCAACGTTAAAAATACTTTACCTCTTTCAAAAGGCACTAAATCTCCAGAATGAAGTCTGATATCAATTTGTACCGTTTGGAAATGTTGACGAATAATTGGTACGTACAAGTGTCTCGGATAATGAGCATTAATAATTTCGCCATCGCTTCCTTCGACAGGCACAATTTTTAGAAGAGGGGCTTGAACGTCGCCGACGATTTGAGGCTCCGCGAGATCACAATACACATACGTAACGGGAAACGATGACTTTGGGTCAGCCACAAAAGGACTTTGATGCAATCCTGTAAATTCCCCGGGTTCAAACCCTAAAAGTTCTGCTAGACCTTCATAAAGAACTACTTTCGATTTTTTATCTGTCTTGATGGTAACTCTTTTCGTAACTAATTGATAATGAAATTCTATCTTATTTTTATGCGATGGTATCGTCATACTTTTAATGAGGTCTGATAGGGTTTCGTAACATCCAGGAGGAACTCTCCTACCTTCAAACTTTCCATCCCCCAAGTCAAAACCAAACAAATTATCATTTCTAACGTTATACCATGTATGAGGATAAATGAAATCGACCAAAGCCATTTCCCATTCACCATTTAAATTTATGGGGGTGGGCAGTTGAGTTGTAAATTGCGATATTTTATTATTTGGGAAAAAGCTCGTAGAGCTGTTGCTGATGAGTGTGATGTAGAACATCTTTCGATGAAATGAACGGTAAGTATGATGTCTACTCTATTTATATCATTCGAATATCTTTAACCCATGCATTGAATTTTTTCCGGATAGCCTTGGAATTTCACAAAATATTGAACTTCGCCATTACGTTTCCTTTTATTCAAAACTTTCTCCACAGGATAAAAACCTGAATCCGAAACCTTTTGTAGTTCTTGTTTATAAAATGTTCCTTTTATTATTTCCCCTGCTAAATCTTTTAATTTATAGACAACAGGTACTCGGCGTATGATTTCATGAATAGTAAAAGTTTCTCTTGTTCAATTTTGTTCGTATCATTTCTCAAAACGTAGTTTCTCCTTACTTATGCGAACGGTATCACCGACACTGAAGTCCTATTTCATTGCAGGGATTTTATCATTTGCGTACAATGTTTTCCAAACCTGACTTTGATTGTCAAAGTTTACTGCTACAGGTTCCATTTTGATGCTACGGTGCCACGTTCTATTATAACTCTCAACTAATTTGTCTATTATATCAATATAACGTCTCGTATTCATTTCGGTAAAATACTTGTACATTTTTGTTTTTAAAGTGCGATTAAAACGTTAAGCTACGAGGCTTTTGTTGAATTATGTGTTGTAAAAAAATCAACCTTTTTGTTTTAAATAATTTTGAAAAGAACTATTGAGAAATTCTTTCCCTAAATCTGTCTGTACCCGGACGGGAATTCGTTGAGAAAATATAGTTTTAAATGCATTAACAATCGTGTTTGATTTCTTATCTTTTAACGTAATTGCCCAGGCGTACTTTGATAAAATATCTATACAAGTAAGCAAATATCTATAGCCATCGTTATAGGATGCTAGAGATTGCATATCCACTAAATCAGCCTGAAACTGTTCGTTTAATTTACTTACTATAACTCTGTTCCTTAAAAACTTATGCTTCAGTGGTTTGTGTAATGTATAAGAATCTTTCGTCTGCAGCCACGATTTAATATCTTTAATTTTAACGCGACCTATCATAGCACGATGCAGAGATCTGACGCCACCAAAACTAGCTGGATTTTTATATGCCTCATTCAAAATGTCTGCTACTGACGTCATTTTCTTTTAAACAATATTTTTCTTTATATTTATTATTAAACATGTAGCGTAAAAGTAGACGTCTAAACAGTTCGTAATCTACTTTAATACTAATTCATAACAATCACAGCACCCTATTTATACTTCATAGTTCCCATGTTTTTATTTTTAAAAAATGATTTTAAGAAATATAATAACCATAGTAAACAATACACAGCATGGAAAAATCACACAAAGCAAAACATTCACAGTAAATGTAATTTTTATTTGATATTTATACATTGAAATTATATAAATAACGACAAAAAAAATTTTATCAAATCATCATGATGGTGCACAGTTTTTTTCATCTAATGAAATTTACAGTCTTGAGAAATTAATTTCAGTATAACCATTAAAAAAAAAATCTTGAATATATCCAGTTTTTAACAATATGAAGTATGAGTATAATACACACTAGTTTCAATTGAAAATACGTACGAGTTGACTAAACGAGTAGGAAGAAAATTAGAAAATAACATGAATGTTTAGAATATTTTAAGTAAGTAATAAATTAAACATAGAGTAAGTTTTAAACTATGCTATAATGTCCAAAGGGTAAAGTGTTAATTTTATTTTCTAAGATACAACGTTTTTCATCTTTAGAGGAAAGCGCTAACTTATTTTGTTTTACAGAAAAAATAGTATGTTTTTTCGAACGAATTAAATTCATCGATACTACCTTTTCTTTTTCGTTGAATAGACAATCATAATAGTCTTCAAATGTAATTTTGTTGTCTAAACAAGGTTTTCTCACACCTTTTTAATTTTTTAATCACGACAGTTCCATCTTCGACAGTTCCATCTTCGACAGTTCCATCTTCGACAGTTTCATCCTGAATTTTAAATGTGTACATTTTAGAACGTAAACCTATAAATTCTGTCATTATATTGCCACTGCATTCGTCTTTAAATTTCCCCAGTTTTTTTTTTATTGACTAGAGGCATATTAAAGGTATTCTCAGGGGGATAATCTGATGTATCAAAATAGTCAGTTTTGTTTTATATCCTCGTATCGTGTTTTACATCCTCAGTGCGTATATCATAAATAAGGCTGTCAGTATCAGTGTATAATAATTTTTAATCCGATCCATATTTAGTCTGCATAAAATCATAGTGGAATTCGTACATCAGGGTTTTAGATAAATCAAGAATGCACATACCTACTATAATGGGTTTATTAAAAGTAATACAAGTGCGTTTCATGTGGATTGCGGCTAAATTTTCTGAGAAAATAGTCCTATCTTTAAAATTAAGTTTCGCAACTAATTTTCCTAATCGTTTATCGTTATTACACAAACGGATATCAACACGTTTTCTAAGAGACTCCATAGTCTTTCCAAATACGGCGTTATTCATCAGCTTGTAAAAGTTTTTTTCAAATTTATTTTTAGATTGACTGCGACAAGCGGTATTCAGATCTATATATGATTTTGGAGTTTGTTTGAAACGCAGGACTCTGTGAATTTCTGTTATACGTAAACCTAATTTTAAACATTGTTTTAAATTTCGGTAATGAATGATATATTTGTTTTTTCGTGTAAAGTAGTTAGTAATCGTTTTTCTTTACAGCCAGGTGGGATTTCATTCATAGGAGTTAAGGGTAAATCTGAATGGATATCATGAATTTCTGGCGGATATTCGATGTCTACTTCCAGAATATAACCCAAGGGGGAATCATCAGGGATGCTTAAAACATCTATATTTTTATCCACCCAAGAAAAGTGATTGAGTGGAAAATACTGACCCATAGCCCACCCATAAAGATTATTTGAATCTAAATAAAGAAGGTAATTGGAAGGCTCTTTAGAATTATAATTTACCATATATTTGTTATTCGCTTTGGAGTATCGGTGAGAGCATTGTGATATCCCCCCTCTGATGCCCTTTTCAACAAATAATATCTCATAATCGGTGAGCAATTCAATTTCTACCTTCGTCATTTTTAACATTGCATCCCAGGAAAGACCAGGAGTAGTGAAATACCAGGCGGGGTCTAAATTATAAGTCTGTAAACAAATTCGTCGAAAATTTTCAAAAACATCGCAAAAAAGTAATACATCGCTTTTAATATATAAATCCGAATACTCGCCTAAAGTTTCAATTTTGAAACAATCCCAAATTTGTTGCGCGTGTTTATAATCTTCTTCGGAAATATCGCACTCATTCAATTTACTATAAAAAAATTTTCGTGGTGGTAAACATGTATCCGAAACATAATCATATGGGAATACCCCTTTCCTAAGAAGTAAGTCTACTTTATCACTTGGAAAGAAAGTATGAGTATGAAAAAATTGCTCTCGCGTTAAATTTTTGCTCAGATCATCTAAGCTACTCGCCATAAATCGAAAGGAATCCAAAAATCTTATTTTCATTTTAGCGGATATTTGTTTTGAGGCAGATATATATTTTTCCTCTGTTTGAGCTATTAATTCAATAGGGCGATCGTCGGTACCGAATTCTCTTATAAATAAATGCAGGTCATATTTACGCAAATTATGGAAAAAAATGGGCAAAAAACGAGGAGTTTTATATTTTAAGTTGCAGCTATTACAAGCGGCACCCCTATAAACACCTTTTATATGACAATGATCGCGTACTTTCCAATTAGCAACTGTAAATTTAGTATTACATAAGTAACATGAAACCGCTTCATTGTAAGTTTTTAAATTTTCCTCACTTAAAGGAAGCATGGGTTTAGGGTTTGTATAAATACCTTCGATATGTTTTGCTTCTTCCAAAATACGCTTAAAAAATATTTTAGCTGCACTCGGACCTCGATATGTAACAGGAGGTTTGTAGACATTTTCAGAGTAGACAATATAATAACAAAAAGACATAGGTAGATGTTTTTGATAGGCATTTGTGAAAGATTGATCGGTTGAAGATTCAAATGGGTTTATGGGTGCGGTGAAACATTCGAAAGCTCGCATATATCACAAACGGAATCTTTTGCATATGCTGAATATTTTTAAATTTATTTAATTTATCGTACGGCATTTGAACACGTACAGCCTCGTGTTGAGAACAGTTAGTCTTATGATTGAAAAGTGAATCAGCTGAGGGAAAAAATAATAAGCATCGACGGCATATATGCTTTATAGAATGATTTTTAGAAAGTTGGCTGGATACGAGACGTGATAAATTTTTTTATCCAACAATAATGACTGCCGGTCTTGTCATCAGTAAATCAACATGGATATCTTTTTCATTATCGGTAATAAACAGGGGATAAATATGAAAATTATCAGTATACGCATAAACATTTATTGAAATAGAATTCAGTTTCTCGAATTTGGGTATATCCTTAAACTCAACAGAAAAAGAAATGCCAGAAAAATTTAAATCGTTAGAAAATGGTTCGTATTTGCTTACGCGATTAGGATTTTTATTCTGTAGGTGTAGGGCAGAGAGTACAGCCCACTTAAAACATTGCTGATCATTATTTTTAACATTAACGGTTGCTTGTTTAGCTTTTAAAATATCTGGTAAATCAATAAAAGAACTCCCTCTTAAAGGGTTATACTTACTCGTACGTATTTCCAAAGCTTTAGTTTCACGTAGGGTCCATCCGGAATCTTTCTCTTGAAAATCATCGCTTTCGGTGATTATTTTTTCCTGAAGCTCATCAAAGATGACACCAATATATGAAGATTGTAAAATAGTCGTGTTTTTTGTTTTAAAACATTTTTCTTCTATTACAGTCTCACTTTGCTGAATTTTTTCATAAATACACAAGAGTCTTAAATTCACAGTAAGTTCACAATGTCTAAGTTCATTTGATACGATTTCACTGAATTCTGTTTTCTTTCCGGAAAGAAAGGTATTGATGTCTAGGTGACCGTCGGTATTAAGAAGCATTATATCATTTAAACGTCCATTAAAGGCACTTTGGGAAGGGTTCTGAATGCGAGGGCGGCTTGCTTCAGCTCGTGTCCGTTTGGTGCTTGTAGTGGGTTCATTAGATAAGCGCTTTGAAGTTTGTGTTCTTTGACCTTTGCATGCTCCAGATTTTTCATGTCTGTGTAGAGCGTCGAGTCGGGAAAACGAGGCTCCGCAAGACAAACACTGCTTGGATGCATCTCCATGTACGCAGCGTTGGTGTCTCAACAGGCTGCGACGGGCAGTGAAATTAGATCCGCATGTTTCACAGGTGAAGTTTAATACGCTAGTAGTTGCAGAAGCTGCCGCATCAGACACTGCTGAATCACTGCTGCGAGGAAGGTTAATTTCTTTCTGAAAAAGCGGATTCTCCGAAACATTTTGGCTTACTGGGCCGGTAATAAAATCATGAGAATCCCTCATAGAAATATCTTCATCTTCGAGAATGTTAATTTCTCTGGGTAAGCGGATTCTCGAGAAAAATTTGGCTTACCGATCCGATAATAGGATCATGAGAATCCATCATAGAAACATCTTCAGCTTCGAGAATATTAATTTCTCTCTGGGTAAGCGGGTTCTCGAGAAAAATTTGGCTGACCGATCCAATAATAGGATCACAGGAATCTCGCATGGAGATGTTGTCATCTTCGAAAAATATGCTTTGGGAAGCCATTATAACTTCCCAGCGAAAAATGAGCAAACGTTTTCACAACTAAAGTTGATCACAAATTATAATTTTTTTTTCCCTTCAGCTTTGCACTTATTAAGCAGCAAGTGAAATCTGGTTTGTACTGGTTCAAACTAGAAATCTGACTAAATATTGACAATACTTTTCTGACACTGAGGAGGAGGTGGGATGGGTATTAGTCCGTCTGTCAATATAACAATAGTCAATCCCTCAACTGGAAATCTTTGCATTTCTTATCTATGTATTCGTGCTCAAACAGCAAATATTAGCATCAGGGGGGATTGATATATCATTTCGTGCTAAACCATAAGTTGAGAAATCAACTGACAAAGTAACAATGGTTGCTTATCTATCTGGGACTATATTGTAGATATTCTATTATTCAAACCTTTAGTACAATTTCTTCTTATCTAGGTATTAGTGTTCCAAGAGTAAATAAATGTTAACAATGGTACATATAAAAAGAATATTTTCGTCTAAATGTTTAAAGATCTAACAATACCTTTAGTGTATGTCTCCTTATCGTAGCAATCATGTTCTAATAGAAGGGAGATAAAACTGTTTCTTATAACATGCGAATTTGTCCATTTATCCTGATTTAAATATCTTGACTGTGAATAAAGAAACTAATTGTTTACTTATACAATTACTGAAATATTCTATGTCAATATAATTAGGTTATATTTCAAAATTTGACTAAAAAAAATAGTTATTAAATACATTCGTACTATTGTACGAATAAAAATTATATTTTCTTCAAAACTAATTTTGAATTTTCGCCTAATAAAGAAGTATAAAGAAAATATGTATTTTTTAAAAATTAAATCTACAAATTCAAATGCGTATTCATTAAGCTAGCGTGATCGTTAAAATACAAAATAATATTCCGAAAAATCCGCTGAACTTTTCATCAGGTTAAAGTTAATATGTTACAAGTAAAGTTCATACTCTAACAGGAGCGAACATGTTCATACATAGAATAACGTGGTCTTTTTCACAAGTACAAGTGACGTCACTATTCATACGGACGCTTCTCAAACAAAGATATTTCTCGTGTTCTGGCATGAAAACATGACGTCATAGCCACGTGGGTCAGCGTTCGAATGCTAACACGAATGAATCTGTTGAAACAGGAATGTGTGACGTCACGTGATTTTATCTTGCGAGAAAATAGCAAACTCCTTCCTTTAAAAGTAAATTGATTTAATTGTAATTGCTTATTCATTAAGCTTTAATTATTTAAAACAGTATTCTTAATTAAATACCGTAAACACGGGAGTCACGTGAAACCTGTCAAAAATTTTACAAGTTCAACGTTAACATGTTGCCATTTACAAAAAAGTAACTCGGTGTTGCCATTCTCTAAAACAAAACTTAAAACCGAAACCAAAACATTCAGCAAGGAAACACCTCAACATCCAGGAGGGAAAGAACTCAACTTAGCAGCAGGAGGGAACAACTCAACTCAGCACCACTGTGTTCGTACGCACAATTTACCCCTACTGACGTCATTTTCAATCCAACAGCTTTGGAATTCTTCATGGGAGGAAATATTTCTGAGAAATGACGTCACTTGAAGATAACATAATTGATATCACACAGTGATAAAAAGTGAGTGCATTTACAGTAGAGCGCAGACACATGCTCAGCTTGCTGGCTCAGATAGGAAGTTTTTGTCAAAAAGTTAGCAATCCACATTATAGAACTTGGTTATTCTCGTTTGGTTGAATTCGCTTCGACGAGTTAGTCGAGCAAACGAATATTAACTTGGAGATACCTCCAGGTTTACCAGGTTTAAAACACCTTTACTGTTTCTTTTTTTTGACACAATTAATTAAAAATAAGGACCCGGCACCACTTTTTTTTAAATAAAATATTTGGCTTTGTACAATTGAAGAAGGTATGCCATTTAACAAACCAGTTACAGTTAAAATTAAGTGGTACCCAAAAGCTTTTAGTATCGAAGATAGCAAACTCTTTTTGCCCGAGCGGTACTCTGGCAAAACAGTTAAGGGGTTAAAATAATCCTAGGATTAACAAGTTTTTTGTCCAGAATTCTCTCTGAAATTGTATTTTCTATATGTCTGTATTCTGCTTTAAAAGGCATTCTAATATAATTTTACCAAAGGAACAGAATTTGTATAAAGAAATTTTCATAATTTTCAGTTAATCTGAAATTTTAAATTTAACTCCTTACTTAAAAGGTAAAATATATATAATTAATATTATAAATGTTGTAAAAAGAGGAATACAATCAGATTTCCTTTTCCAGAAAAAATTGAAAGGTCTTAATTATACTGTACATATGCAACACATGAAGTTTATAAACAGCCGATATTAAATTAATGTCTGCCTGTCCGTTTTTAGTTTTTTGTACTCCTTTGTGTACTACTGGAATATAGAATGTTGGGTAATGTCAAAAACTTAAATTTAAGACGTTTTTATTACTTATTTTTTGTTTTTTAATCAATGCTTAGTATTTAATTATTAATCATCTAGTATTATTTAGATAAACTTCACTCCAAGTTGTAAGTATCAACTATTATAGAGCGGGTGTCGTGAATAAAAGTGACTCGGTCATAGAATTACGAGAAAAAATTATGATGTAGGACAACATTATTAAGACTAAATAAAATGACGTCTGGCCTGCCTCGGCTTCATTGTATTCATATACAGTTTTCTTCATTCGAAAACTTTATTCAGAACTTTTAAAAAAAAATCGAGTCATATCAGAGTCCGACCAGAAAGAGTCAAAACCTACTCAAATTAATCAAATCCAAAATATTTAAAGGCAACCCGAACCAAGACAAGACCCGATGCAAGACCCTAGCAGCGATCAAGAGTGATTAAACCAGAAGAAGCTTGAAAAAATATAAAATAAAGGCCCCAAAGCTAGAACAATGCATGAAATTTTCAATCATAAATCCTTTAATAGGTTGACTATTTAGATTAAGAATTGATTTAATCGTAAAAAAGCAAGCAATTTCATCCAAATAATCATTGGCCATTAGTCTATGAGTAGGATTGAATTGATTTAATCGTAATGAAAGCATTGATTACATTAAAATAATCACTGATCGTTAGTCTATCAGTTGGATTGAAACTAAGCTTAATCGATCAATCTTCTTTAGTCATGATTAAAAAAATAATCGTTAACTTTCAATCGTTAATCTAATTAAAATTTTTCACAACCCTGGTCTCAACATTCGCGATTTTGACATTCGTGGAGATTTCCGAGAACCTGACCTTTGCGAATGTTAAGGGATTACTGTATATATTTTTTTAGGTCTATTTTAAAATACGTATTTTGCAAAATTTACTCTAGAGTAAAATCAAAACATCGTAAATATTTTGAAACTGCGGCTCGTGATTAGTGGATATTTTCGCATATCATTTAAAGAAGCATTTAAGAGTATTTGGGCGCATTAGTTCGCAAAATAGTTTTGACGATGAGTAGAGGGAAATTGCATTCTCGCTTTGAAAGAGGCCCAAGTTCTAGCTTATAACACCGGAATGTCAATTCAAAGAATTACTGATAAAATTAAACGTTCAAAGACACTCATTTTTAGTTTTTTACATAGTTGATCCAACTAATTACGGTACTTGCAAAATCTACAAGAAGGCCGATAATTCTTTTGAAAGAATACAAAAGTTTGATTGGTCACACTGTCGCAAGTGAAAGAATGACAGTAAAGGAAATTGGAAGCTAAATTAAGACACCAGCATCAGTATAGTCAATACTGATGCTATGGTGGATTATAAGGAGGGCAATAAAATGTCTGAAATCCTTAAATATGTAAAATCACGTCGGTGTCCGCGTTTAACATCTGGCTATAAAAATGTCCGCATTCAATTTGCAGAGAATAATCTGAAGCAATAAACGCATAGGTCTAACATTATATTCAGTTATGAAAAGAAGTTTAATATTGATGGTTTAGATGGCGTTCATTCTCATTGGGAAGACCTTCAAAAGGAAAAGGAAATATTTCCCACGCGTCAACTAGGTGGAGGCTAACGTTTTGGGATGCTTTTTTCTCCGGAAGGTAATCTTGGAATTGCTTTTCAGAAGGACGACAAAATAGATATGCCTATATTTCCATGTTCGAATACCATTTGTTGATTGTTCAGTTTAAAGTTATATTACTTCTAGAGAAAAGACCAAAAATTTATGTATAACAGATTTTTGATAAAATTAAAAATGGGCTGAAAGGGCGAAAATAATAAAGTTTTAGGGAGAAAAAGATCATAAGTTTCTCAGTTCTCAAGATATCAAATCAGATTAAATTTATTATAAATTTTCTAAATACTATCTACAATTTTTATTTTAACAAGTTTTTGATAGGACCAATTCTTACAGCTAAAACAAATTAAAAATACATAGCGGTTGAAGAAAAAATTATGCCATTAAGGGTGTATTCAAATCCAAACGTCTTGTTTTCTGACTTATTTTTAAATTCCTTTTTGTTCTGAACTACATCTATTTGGCAGATTCTCTTATTCAGAAACTATATAGTGGGCCGTGCTTCTCCAAGGGCGGCGCTAGAGCAAGGTCCTTCGGGCTTAAAATTCAATGTCGTCGGGGAAAATATTTTGTCTTTTGAATTTCGGCCCGGTGGAGCTGGGGCTTATTTTTTTCTTTTGAAGTCTGATTGACTAAACTAATTCATCCCGGTATGAGTCGGTTTCCGATTGAAATTTGATTCTTGCAGGTTAGGTACGGGTGAACCCGATTTTTTGAAAAGAAAGTACAAATTCCCTCAGATAAAAATCTACATATTTGATACATGGATGTCTCTTTATATGTTTATTTTTCAACACAAAAGATAGAATTTGTCCTGAAGCTATGATCATATGCTATTTTTTATAACTATATTAAAATGTGGATCATTTTTCACTGATAGCGGATTTACGGTCGGCTTTATTTTAAGTATTTCAGGTTCGGTTGAGAATACGGAGGACGAAATTTATTTTGTCGGGGTCGGGTCGGGTTGGATGGCAAGTAGAGCTCTGCATCGGGTTGGGCAAATTGAATCTGATCCGACTCGCAGTCTGGACCTGATCGGGTTTATCCTAATATTTTGTCGTTGCGGGTCGTATTCGAGTCAAGTTAGTTTCAGGATCGGGTTGGATGTTGACACTTACGGTTCTTGACTCAAGATTAATCGATTTCTCAAAAAAATTTACAAAATGTATTTTAAGATGAAACACTATATGTTTTAATATTAATGAGTACATGTTGATTTTTTTTTTTTTTTTTTTTTTTTTTTTTTTTTTTTTTTTTTGCTTAGAAGTTAAAGTTGATACTAGAAGTATAATTGTAGACTACATTTACATAGTTGTATTACAGCATGGATATATATATACACATGTATTTTTTTTTTTATTATTTAGGGTTGAGGTTTCGTTGAGGTTGGAGTATTTCGGGTTCAGATCGAAATGTGGAGAATGGAATTTTTTTGTCGGGATCAGATCGCGTTTCGGGTGGAGTCCTGAATTGGATTCGATAAACTAAATCCAATCCAACCCAACCCAACCCAACTGATTTGAGTCTGATCCGGCTAAACTGAATATTTTTCCGAGAGGTTCAGATTGACTTCTATTTTTCGAGTTGAATTAACTTTCTTTCTCTCGGATGGGTTTGATTCTACACGATTTCTCAAGATTCTACAAAATATATTTTAAAATGAAAAACTATATTCTTTGAGTATGAACGAGTACATATACACAGATATTGATTTTTCGACATAAAAAGTAGTATTATTTATACTATAAATATAATTGTAGGCTAATTTTCCGTTATTTCATTACAATATGGATTTTTATTATTTTTTTCATCTTGGGATGGGATTGGGTTCGGATTGAAGCCCGTCGGTTTCGGGTTAAATTTTGTCTGGTTCGGGTCAATTAACATTTTTAAATTAGTTCAGGTTGAATGGATACAAAATTTTTAGATTCGGGTCTGGTATAACCCAAACCGTGCAGGACCCTACGCTCTCAAAATAATCAGTGAACTAATTTTTTCTTTGATTATATTTCGTTTAAAACACGAAAATTTGAGCGTTGATTTACCTACCCCCCCCCCTCCCCACCCCAAACAAAATACAGAACACACACCAATTACATGAAATACTCGCACCTAAAGCAGCATGTTCATCAAATTACATGGGGGTACTGTCAACAGTGCTGTCTAGTATTTTTGTATTAAAAGCGATTTGTAAATTCCGTTTCTATCTAAAAATAAGTAAAAATCAAGAACCTAAGCCCAAAGTTTCCTAAAGTTCTTCTATCGAAAGACAAATATTTTAAAATAAGAGAAAAATCTCTTCAAATCACTGGCATATTCCGGCATTCTCAGGCCAGGCTCGGGTCTGGAAATTTCAGCCCATACAGACGTCTACTAGAATCTTGCATCGTGTTGGGTTATCCGCTTTTACACGCACTCGAGCCGACCCTCGGTTCGGATCGAGTTGGCGATATACTCTTATTGCGTGTCGGGTTCGGGTCAGGTTGACTTATACTTTTTCGCTGCAGTTCGGGTTAGGTCTTAACTCTTGTGGATCGAGTTCTGGTTGACTCGAAAATTCAAAAGAATGTCCAAAATATTTTTCAGATTAAAAATCCATATACAATAAAGTCTCCATAATGGACATCTCTATTAGGGGAACACTTTTTAATTCTTAACACTTAAATATTTGTACGCTTATACATCTTTGAATAGTGGATACCTCCCAATCTACACACACATAACGTACAGGAGTGCATAAACTGTCACAAATACGATGCATGTGTTATTGAGTACATTAAAAATGAAAAATTGGTAATATTTTTCATATTTCGAAAGGAAAAAAAAGGTTCTTAAGGAAATAATATATTATCACACTTTTTACCATTCTATTTCTCATGCAGTAAATGGAATATGTACTCATTCATATTCAAATACGTATTTATTTTCATCTGATGCATGCTTGTGTTTACTTTTTGTGAAAATCCTGTCACCCCGAATTGCTAAAAACCTATGACCCGTATAAATTATTGTAGTGAGAACTTGGTGTTGCCAGGTGTTCCGACTTCCAGGGGTCCCGAGACCCGTCCCCCGGAACACTAAATGTTCCGCTTGTTCACCATACCCAAAATTACATCAAATTATTACTAAATTAAATTTTCATTCCTAATTCTGAGACGAGAGAATTCAACCACAAGTCTGCCACAGTAAGTCGTCACAACGGCCGGGTGTTGCCGAATACCTTATATTTTGTCTAGAACTTCTGTTCAATGTTTATTCGATTGGCCGCAATCTTTAGGCGCCTATCCTTATCCTTATAATATTATAAATGTCAATGTGTGTCCGAATGTTTGAATGAAGACAGCGTCTAAACGGATGAATTAATGCTTTTGTATTTTTGGTTATAGATGGATTACAACCCGGAAATGAACATTAGCTATGTTTAATTTATTTTATTCAAATATTTTGCTTAATAGTCCAAAATTTCATTATTTTCCATACACAATGAATTGACATTTTTCTGATAAAATTTAACCATCTTCCTTTTTTCGTTGCCAAAAGATAAAAACCCTGAATAATAATTTAATTTCCAATTGAAAGATTAAAACGGAAATTTTCAAGTATTTTTAATAATACAAGGTGCATGGATTTTGAGTAAGTGCGGGAAGAAGGCAAATGTGACGTCATATATGGAAAATAAAACGGATATGCTTTGATGTTGAAATAAAATGAGATTGTGTTATGGTATTAATTCTTATTATTTAAAGAAAATTGTTATGAATGCTTACGGTTTATCGTCTGCACTCGGTTAACATAAAGATGGAATTTTTAATTTAACATTTAAAAATAAAAGAAACTTTTGAAGAGCAAATGTTAATAATATGCACAGTAAAATTATCAATGTCGAAAATGACGTAATGATTAGCAGGAAATGTATTTTCATTATTAAAAAGTAAAAAGTTAACTAGATTACCTGAATAAAACAATTTCTAGTGAGTGTTAATTTTTAAGCGTTCATTCCAGGAAATTTAAATAAGTTACTTTATTTTTAAAAAAATTTACATTTTCGTTCAAAGACCATAAATGTTTAATACGATTGCGTCATCAAAGTAACATTCAGTATAATTTTTTTTATTGGAGAAACGTTTGTAAATCGTAGTATGGCAGCTGAATTTTAATTCTACATTTCTTTTAGCTTTAAAAGGGTAAAATATTTGTTGACATTTTAAAAAGTAGCTCTTTTTAGTGCTCTTTTTTAGGAACAGATGTTATATATTGCAGCGGCCGCCATCTTCGATCTTTTCTTGGCGTGAACACTCCTTTTCCGCCAAGTAGTAAATGTCGCCAAGCAGTGCTTTGTGCTCATGTTAGGCTTAACGAAAATAAAATGTAAAACATCGCCAACAAAATTCGACAAGAAATCTCAAAACATCCAAGATGGCAGACGCGGGAATATGCTGCATCTAAGCCCTTTTGGATAATAGTTTTTTTGTGAAGTATGATAGATTGAGATAAATATGCCTTAGCTTTTAATACAATGTCTAACTGAATTTAAAATGTTATAAAAATTTAAAGAAAGGAATGTCATCAAAGCGAAATCAAATTTATCGAGAAATTTACGTAATGCAAGAGCATTGAAAATATCAAAAATTAATGAAACTTTTCCTCAAGCAGAATTGCGTAGACATGAACAAGCCGATCGTCAGCCTAATCTTAGAGATGCTGATACAGCTGAAAAGTCCCAACTGCATCACCATTATAACGCTGCTTATATTTGGCTTCAAGGAGGATGTGAATCACCTGAACTGTCGCAACATAGGTTAAAAGAAGACACTGGCCGCAAGTAAATAAACAATTTATTAATAAATAAACAACAATAGCCGGCGTTACCATGTCAAGCAAAATAAGCTATTTTGGCGACAATTAGGTACCCCGGTGCGTATATGCCATCTGTGTAATTTTCTTATTACTTCATGATATAAACAGACATCCTGGTTCAGCGTATAAACCTGAATTATGCCGATGATCTTACAATAAAGAAATATCTTATACTAGCCGCCCATGGCGACCAGTTTGGTTTCCTCAAAATTTATGTTTCGGAAAGCATGTTAAGCATTCTATAATGTTACTTTTATTCATAATTTAACATACTTGGACTCCCCTAATCCTCTCGCTGCGCAACCCGAGATTTCCTCGGGAAACGTAAAAGTAGCAAAATTTGTGCAATCCGAGATTTCCTCGGGGATTCAATTTTTCCACTGGCGACTATTTTTTGATTCAACTCGGACCACTTTTTAAGTACAAAAAATTCCATATAGACATTAACATCTACATGAAAAATACACTGCAAAATTGATTTTCTTAAAATAGTGGTGCGAAACTATAAAAATAGTCTGCAGTGACAGCTCTGATTTCGCCTTAGGCTGTAAGAGGGTTAACCATAATTAATATAATCCCCTAAGCTAATATTAATTTTTGTTGCATTAAAATATCCCAATTTGTTGATTTTCTCTAAGCAAGTAAAATCTATTGGTTTACAATGGAAGTCTATGGAAATTCGGCGAAATATTAGAGATATCGCTAAGTTGGCGTCATTTTTGGCGACAAACTTTGCGACAGAACAGGGTCTCCCCTTTGGTAACCCCTTTATAGGTTTGGGGATGTATTAAATAACCAATAATAACCAATAAATAACCAATGTTCAATAACAAATGCGTTCAATAACCAATGAGATGCGTTTTATTTGGGCGTTGCTATTAAACAATTAACAAATAACTGAGATTTCTATACCAGGTACGATAGCGTAATATATAAATAGATTGTCTACTGTAAAATGTGATAAAGAATTGGTTTATTATGTATGTTTTTAATTATCGGAAGGGGAAATGATTTGCTTAATTCATTTCTTCTTCTTTTTATGTTACGTGAACGACGTCACGGGTAACAGCTAGTACGAAATAAGATTCAAGAAGAGATAAAACATGAGAAAATTAATCTGCTTACTTCAAACACTTTTTATTAAAAAGTGTTTGGCAAGTATTTTTTATAAATAATGGACAAAGAGTTTTTTTATGTTATTGTCCAAATTAACATAGTATCAAGCTAAAAACAGTTGTTCACCCGGCCCGTCATAAAAGCTAAACGTCCGTGCATTTCCCGTCACAAAAGCTAAACGTCCGTGCATTTCCGATCAATAAAAGCAAACATATCATGGCGGCCCGGTGTGTGTGCTTTTTTTGCATTTTTAGCCAAGGGGACTTTTATTTTAAAACATTCCACTTTTTATTTAAAAAACGCAAAGACAAAATATGTTGTTTTATCTTTCATTTTCCCTACTAATAATGGAGGAAAGTTACCAAGACATTAAAATAATAAAACTTTGTAAAAAATCACCATAAAATTAAAACAAAACACAGGACGCGTTTCGAGCTAAAAACATAACAGCTCGTCATCAGCTAAGCATACACGTGTCCGAAAACGGACAAGTTCAAAAATGAACAGAGAAATGGACAGAGTTCATTTTTGAACTTGTCCGTTTTCGGACACGTGTATGCTTAGCTGATGACGAGCTGTTATGTTTTTAGCTCGAAACGCGTCCTGTGTTTTGTTTTAATTTTATGGTGATTTTTTACAAAGTTTTATTATTTTAATTGCTTCATATCGCCAGTTTTCGGTGCTGTTTCGCTGTTACCAAGACATTACTCTTGGGGAAAAAGGAAATCTCATCTGATACGGCCCCGAAACAATAAAATACAGTCCTGGTCCGTCCCGAATCTACAGAATAAATGAAAGATCCAGACCTGTCCCTAGAAGAATGAAATTCCTAGGTGGCCCAACATTTAAAAAAAATAGTCCCAGCCCGACCCGAGTCTTCAGATAAAAATTAAGCCCTCACTGAGGTTAATGAACGAAAATATCACTGAACTCTGACTTCGAGACAGGCCCGAGGTCGAGGACACTTCTAATATATATTACGAATTTGGCTCTAGTCTTGCATCGAATCGGGTCACCCGACTCGGCGCTGTATTTTTCGAAACGGGTAGGGTTGACATCTACTTTTGGGCTGCGAGTCGGGTTGGATCTTGACTCTTGCGGGTCGAATTCGGGTTAACTCGATTTTTTAAACTAACAAGCAGAGGGCCAACCTTGGTAATCAGACTTTGATTATTTTAATATATGTTGTATGGTAGACCCCTTAGTCTCAGATTCAACGGATTTTATACAACGCTCCTTAGTTCTTGAGAAACCGGGGGGTCTAATATTAGTACACAACTTAAATACTTACTTTGTAACAAGAGGAATAAGTTGGTCGTAGCTTAGTTGGTACGGCGTTTCCTGGCTGTTTCGTGGGCCCGGGTTCGATACCCGAAAGCGCTATGTTTGCTTTTTTTGTTTTATAAATATACATGTAATTATAATTTAATAATATCAATTAAAAATTTTAATATCGTACATTAATTATAATGTTAACAAATTTAAATTTATCATTTTTTATTTTGAACTATTATTTATCATCCTTTAAAGAGATTTAAAAAGAAATTGGATGTATTATTGAAAAATAACTTCCAAATTGTTACAAAATCTGTTGTGGCGTCATCTAGTTATAAAATGAAACATTCAAATAAAATAAAAGCAGAAAGAAGATAAAGGGGAAAGCAAAATAATTGAAAGCGCAAGCATACGTATTACAAATTTAAAAATCTTTTAATGTGCAAGCAATCGGTTTTAATTTAATTCTGATGCTAATTTTTAATATAATTATGCTTGTTACTTTAAAAACAAAGTTATAGTATCATCGTATTGACTTCCCTTGTTAAAGCAAAGCATAAATGATATTTCTTTAAAATCACGAATGATACAATTGTTCATATCATTACATCGATAAAGAATATATGAAATACATTTTAAAATTGATTTTTAAAAAAAATTAAGTTTTATGTTTTATGCAACTATTTAGTTAAAAGTAAAAAATTAAATAGGTTAAAATTATAATGGATATACAGTATTATAAAATTTAATTGACAATGAGATTATTAAGTTATAATTACAAGTATATTTATAAAACAAAAAGCGAGAAAAACAAACATAGCGCTTTCGGGTCTCTAACCCGTGCCCCCGGATCAGCCAGCAAACGCCGTACCAACTGAGCCACGACCAACTTATTCCTTTTGTTACAAAGTATTTAAGTTGTGTTCTAATATTAGACCCCCCCCCCCCCCGGTTTCTCGAGAACTAAGGAGCGTTGTATAAAATCCGTTGAACCTGAGACTAAGGGGTCTCTACCCTACAACATATATTAAAATAATCAATCTGTGATTACCAAGGTTGGCAGTCTCCTTGCAAGATATTTTTTCAGTTTAAAGATCTACATAAGATTTCCACAATGGACACCTTCGAAAACCGGACACGTCTATTTAGCGAACACTTTTTCAATTCCTAAATCTTTTATATATTCGTACGCTTATATCGTTGAATAGAGTGAATCTCCCAATCTACACATCTGTGACATGTGTGTATGACCATAAACAATCGCAAATGATACATGTATACTATATTTCTGTTTATCTGAAAGGAAATGTTGGTAATATTTTTCATATTCCAAGACACGTAAAAAAAAAATGGTTCTTAAAAGAAAGAATAATCTATCACCACATTTCTTTATGTACATTGTGTAATTCACACAGTAAATTGAATATTCATTCATATAATATTTATTTTCATTTGACTTAGTTTTGCTCATACTTTTTTGAAAATCCCAACAACCCGACTTGCAAAAAACTTAAATAAGGCAAGCAGGGGGTTCTAGGGTAAACACGACCAGCAGAAAGATAGTCATCCCGACCCTGAAAAAAAATTAAGACAACCCGACCCGATGAAGGATTCTGTTTAACGAGGGGTCTGCTTATCAGAGGTCTTACTATATTAGAATATTGAAGAATACAGTTTTGTCGCTTTTTCTATATACAACATAAAATTGATATTAGAGATATAATTGTAGATCACTTTTCATAATTACATTAAAACTTTATTTACTTTACTTTCATTTCAGGTTCAGGTCGGGGCGGATTGCTGTTAACAGAAAAATTTTTGTCAGGTCAAGGAAACTTTTTGGACGGTTTCGGGTCGGGTTGACTTCAGATGTAATTATCGGGTTTGGGTCGATTATACCCGACCCGCGAAGGACTCTAATTCGGCCCCCCTTTCGGGGATACCATGTCCCCCCCCCCGTCGGGCAAGTTCTGGCCCTGTGCTTTTCAATTTTTTTGATAAAGGCCGAAAATATTGCAAAAAATGCTGTCAAAGTGGGCGTTTTGAACCGAATTTTCCTAAGCAAGAGAGCCGGGAGCGAAAAAAAAAGGTCATACTGGCAAAATAATTACTTATAAATCAAGTTCTAATTAATTGAGCGAAAAATGAACACGCGGACGCTTCTACATCTCTTCAAAAATGAGTCTGAAAATGTGTCCGAAAATGTTGAGTTGCTGAGCGTGGGAAAATATTTTTTTTTTTTTTTTATACCGCCTTAACATGATTCTGATTAAACCAGCTCTTGCAGAAAAATGAAATTAAAAACTTGTCAAAAGCGGCCAGATAAAATTTCTAAACTAGGTTTAAATCTAATCTTGATTTATTTTTGTTGCTGAAATAAGTAAACTTCGAAATCTACCTCCGCCTGCAGGTGGAGCCGGAAGTGATTTTTATTAAGCATCTCTTTACTTTTCATTTTCAAAGGAGACTCTGGGGATGCGGGGGGGACGCAAACCCATCAAACTTATTAATATTTTAAAAGGATAAGCACACTACCAAATGAACAAATTTAAGAAATAAGGCATTGATTTGTAGCATTCTTCGTATTGCCTGTCTCCATCTGTTCAATTTCTAAGTTACGCAAGCTGGCTTGAATTGAAAATTAATGTATGGTTTTGAGGTCCATTGCACATGATCACTATTGTTAATTATGTGTATAGCATGACTACATTGTTTACGGGGGAAACAAACAAAAAGTTCTTTCACGTTACGATTTATAGGCGGAAATTGTTTGAAATACACTTTAATGTAGTTATAATGCATTTATTTACAGAGTGTCCATTCTTAACGATGTTCAATGGCTAATTCCTAAACCGTTAGTCAGACATATACAAAAATGTTTTAAATGAGGTAAAGAAGTATTTTAAAAGGTATTTGGTCAATAAAAACATTTCTTAAGAAATTACGAAATTTAAATATTTATACGCCCCCCCCCCCCCCAGTCCTATAAGTTATATTTAGTAAAATTTTCCTATTACACTGACAAGTAAAACAAAGTCCCATTGTTTTATGATTAAAATTGACCGAGTAATAACTGATAAAAGTTGGAGTGTACTTTTTGCTGCGAAATATATTCCCAAATTTAGTAGGAATACAAATTCGTATTGAGAGTAAAATTAACATTGCAATATAAATTTCAAATATCTAATCATTCTGACATATTAATGAAAAATATACAATTTATACTAAACATGTAAAAGAGAAAAAAAAAATTTTGTTCAATAAAATGATGAAAAGTAACAGCCTTAACTCTTTACAAAGTTACACATATTTTAAAATGTTATTAGATTACACTAGCCTGCAAAATTTGGGTTATGTGATGTTTTTTAGATTTTACTAATTGATTCTTATGTATTTTGTAGCGCTGAATCCGAAATTGATCTTAATATTTAACGTCACTTTTGAATTGATGAATTTGATGATGATTTGATTTTTTGAAAATCGTAAATTTTAAAAATAAAAAAAACAAATAGTCAAAATTTGATACTATAAAAAAGATGTGATTTTTTTTTCTTTTTAACTTTGATAATTGATTTTTATGTATTTTTTACCGCTGAATCCGAAAATGACCTTTATTTTTAACCATCTCTCAGGATTTTCTGCAAATCGTAAATTTCAAAGGTTCAAAGTTAAAATTGAACACTCTCCCCCACCTCATCGGATCCCTGCTTAGCTGCAAGAATCCCAATATAAGAAAAAAAAATTAAAAAAATTATTGAATTATATGTAATTAAATTAAATAATTATAAAAAAACAACTTTTATAGTATGATTTTCGCTATTTTCAACTTTCAGATTTAGATTTGCAAAACATTCTAACGAGATGGTTAAAAGTGGTCATTTTTAGATTCAGTGCTAAAAAGTACATAAAAATCCGTTATCGAAAGTTAAACACAACCATCTCCTTATTTTACAGTATCAGATTTTTGTAATTTTTTAACTTTGAAATTTGCGAAAAATCCTGACATGATGGTTAAAAATTAGGATAATTTTCGGATTCATTGCTAAATCTTCCATAAAAGTTAACAAAACATTGCGATGGTTGTTTTTTATCCGACATTTTTTGTGTTATCCTGTAAAATAAGTATAAATAGTAACCACCGAAAATCATAATAGTATTAGATTGCCATCGGATTTACGTCAATATGTAAAATTTAACCTCGATTTGAAAGTGAGTTAGAATACAAATTTTGAACCTGGAAAAACAAAATGATACAAGTTTTGTTTTTCCATTTTTAAACGATACATATCGTTGCAAGTTAAATAAAACAAATTTTGTTAAAAGAAATCATGAAAAGAAGCAGCCTCAAATCCTTACAAAACAAAACATATGTTAAAATACAATTATTTTAGCCAATCTGAAACTTAATAAAAGTTAACTCAATCGTAATACTTGTACGATTTCTTTCAAAGCACAGATACACGAGAAATAAGTTCTTTAAATACTTTACGAACTTAGTATACGACCCCTCATAGCATTATCGAACTCATGCGGGTTCAGATGCAGAAAAGTGATATAAGTGATGCATTTCGAAGTTTCATTACTCGGTCAATTTTAGTGTTAGATGAATGGGACATTTTTAACCCGACTGCCAAAAAGGGTTGTGTGTTTCACGCGTATCTGGGTATATGGATTTCTTAATACCCTCGAAACATCCCAACGGCTGGATGGATTTTAATGAATGAGGTCTGCATCTATTCGTCTTAACCATCCGATTGTTATAGGCAAAGCTTTCTTTTTATAAATTTAAATGGCGGTAGAGACGATTTTTTTTTTTTTTTTTTTTTTTTTTTTTACGCGCCATATTGTGTGGCGTATCATTGGATAGGTCCTTCAAAATGAAGAAGATGTTTCATTGACTAGTTTACAATCAGAAGCTCTGTTTAAATATTACACAACCTGGAGGTTGTGTAGGTAGGATCTCTAGCTTTACTGCAACTCTAACCTTCATAGACATCTATAGGCGTCATCAAAACAGTATTTATAGATAGGAACTAACAATTAAACACAACTTAAAAGTCATCAATACAAGTAAATAAAAACAATAGGTAAGTAATATAAAAAATAGTTTCACATTGATGAGAAATTAGTTCGCATTTTACGCAGTCGGGTTTTTTGATTTTTTAAATTGAATTTTTACTTGTTTGTCTTACTTGTCAGGGTTATAAAACATTTTCACTAAATATAACTTATAGGACCAAGGGACCGTATAAAAAAATTAAATTTCGTAATTTTTTAAGAAATCTTTTTATTGTCCGAAATCATTTTTAGGTAGCTTTCATTACAAAAAGCTACGTATTGCAGCCGTTCGGAGGAAAGCGATTTCAAAAAATTTTGGTATATTTTCATCGATCATGACCCCCAGACCCCGAAGCCACCCTCCGTTCAAAATTGAGATATATATATATATATATATATATATATATATAGATAGATATATATATGTCTGACATTTGTCACACTGTAACTCTCGTATTTATGAACCGATTTCGATGTAATTCGGTGTGTACATACTACATACCAATGTCTCGACCGAGTTCGTTGGCCAGCTTCATCCGCCGTTTTTTTCAAAATGGCAGCCATTTAAATTTTTTTAAAAAATTAAAATTTGAATGCGATACCAAAAAATTGAAAATGGAAAAATATTTTTTTCTTATGTATTTCACCTTTTTACAAAGATTCCGGAGCAGTTTTTGTTTCTTCTATATCTTAAAAAATGGCTGAGTTATAGCATTTTGAATTTCTAGCGTGGCTGACATTTTAAAACGTCCTGAATTTTGCCACGCGATAAAAGGCATATTTATGAACCGATTTGGATGTAACTTCGTTTATACATAGTATTTACCAATGTCTCGACCGAGTTTGTTGGCCAGCTTCATTCGCCATCTTGTCTCAAAAGGGTTGTCATTTAGAAAAATCAAATTTAAAATGAGGTATTAAAAAAATTGGAAAATGAAAAAGATTTTTTATGTGTTTGGCCTTGATACAAAGATTCCGGAGCAGTTTTTGTTTCTGAAAATTTGATCTTTTGTTTATATCTTTAAAAAATGGTTGAATTATAGCACTTTGAATTTCTAGCATGGCTAACATTTTGAAACGATCTTGTATTTGTCACGCGAAAACACACGTATTCGCCTATTTCGATGTAAGAAGGCATGTGGATAGTATACATCAATATCTCTACCAAGTTCGCTGACCAGATTCATCAGCCATCTTGTTTCAAAATGGCGGCCATTAAATTAAAAAAAAATTATATTTAAAGTGAGGTGCAAAAAAAATTAGAAATTGAAAAAGGTTTCTTAAGTATTTGACCTTGATTTAAGGATTCAGGAGAATTTTTTGTTTGTCCTTTATCTTAAAAAATGGCTCAGATATAGCAGTTTCAATTTCTAATGTGGGTGACATTTTGAAAAATCTGATATTTTGCCTGCGACAGCACTTGTATATATCAACCGATTCCGATGTGAGTGAGCATGTGCACAGCAATTACTAAGGTCTCGACCAAGTTCACTGATTAGCCTCATCCACCATGTTGTCTTAAAATGGCAGGCACTTTAAGAAATCGCCGAATTTGGCAGCCAAATATAAGTTACTTTAAAGAAAAGCAGCTTGGATGAAGCTGACTAATTTCGCGAAATTCTCATTCATTATATTGATAAAAATTAGTATTGAATCTCCTATATTCGGTTTCCACTAAATTGAGCTTCGTGTGTTTGAATAATATAAGTTGGCTTTTTTAAAATAAGGAATATGAAAGGTACCTCTTCCTCCCGGCACTGGCTGGAAGGACTTTTTAAATACTTCTTTACCGCATTTAAAACATTTTTGTAATTGTAATTATGTCTATGACTGACGGTTTAGGAATTAGCCATTGGACATCGTTGAGAGTAGACAACTTGTATAATAGGAATGACATAAGGTATTGGCATTAGTCATATGTTCCCAGTAAAAAATAGAATTTATCGTTCGTTTACAGGGATCATTCATAAAGATTTCGAAATACCGTAATCTATTAACGGTAATTATTTGAAATACATTTTAATGACGTTATGTATTTTGTAACACAAAATATTTCATATGTCTAAGTGTTCATATGTAATACTTTATATGTTAGTAAGGACTACTGCTGCATATTTGCTATAAAAAACGGTGTACTAAACATTTATAGTACTTTTAAACAGGGCCACACAAAATAATCTGGATGCATTGATATCTATGGTTGTAGTTGTTAGAAACTTTTTTTCGATTATATTATGCAGTTTTCAAGCTGAATAAAATATTAGCTGAATGGTACGTAAAAGCTTTTCGTATACATTTCCGCACAAAAGAATTCAAATTCACTACAGTCTATTGCAGGTTATTTTTTGAAATGCTATTTGAAGCTGAATTAAATCTTAGTGTATTATATTATTCACATATGATCAGCAGTTTCTATGCAGGGCCACTCAAAATAAGTCGAATGAATACAGCACCATTTATAGAGAATTTAGTATTTTATCCGTGAAAATGGGGACAATATACAAACTGACGATGGCGTTATTTAGAATAAAATTAAATATTCAACGAGTGCGAATTTTTTTTTTAAATCATAAATGCATCTAAAAAAAGAGCTACATGGGCAGAGATCCTGTAAAAGATAATGTATACTTAGAAATATCATTAATGAAACTTAGGAATATCATTTAAAAACATAATTGGCTAAGCATCCTCTAATTACACCGGACAACAATTGTTCTTTAACAGAACTGGAAATAGCTGATTCTAGATCAGTTTTTTGCGCTGATTCCTAATGTTTTCCATTTTTCTCTAGGTGGTCCATTTTTTGGAATTTTGCATAGTGAAGTTTATGCAAATTTAAGCTTTTTTGCGCCATTTTATGCAAAATGTAGGTAGGCGAGAGGGGGTGGGGTAGAATAAGACAGTATGTTTTTCTCTTTATGCATCATTCTAAACATTTCTTCAATCACACACTAGATGAAGCAATGATTGCCCAAACTTCAGTTGAAAAAAAGTTGCTGATCTGCATAAGCTTGCAATTGTATAAAGAGAAAGATTATTTCAAGAATCATACGTTTTTCCCTTTTTTCTTTGTTCTATCACTTACTTAAATGATGTACATTCCCAGAGTTGCCAAGTCTCCAGCTTTTTGGACACCGTTATTATCGTAGGAAAAATTTTGTTCTTTTAAATCACACAAATGTTCAAATTAAATAAAAGAAAATTTTCTGTATTAAATTACTGGAATCCAAATAGCCGGAGACTTGGCAGCTCTACATTCTTTACTTAATTACTTTCCTTAAAATAAAGTATAAAGGTGTGCGGTAAGTAAAAATGCGATCATTTTCTGTGTTCTCAGGTGACAGCAGTAATTATTATACGACTATTTCAGAAATAAAAGTTGCAAAAAAATTCTAACATCTCGTTGCATGAATTAATGTTGCAGAATTCCGAATTTTATTCAAAAAAATTTCAGACATAAAATACGGGTCTCTCTTTTTTCTGTAGCAAGCTATTTAACGACCAACTGATAAACTTTTAAATTAATTTAATTTTTCTATTACTTTAGTCATCAATTAAAAATGAAAGCCGATAATGCAAATCATGTTTGCACTGAATGACGAAAAAGAATGATTGTTCGAGATTGAGTCTCCCACTCATTTGTTTTCAGGACTACACCACTGGGGTATTATAGTGCGTAGTCAGTATCAAAACAAGTTGGAAACTGCACGTCAAACGTGGAAAATCAGGTGCGTTCGTACTATAACTAGTTTCACACATATTTTTTGCACCGCATATTGTACTGGATGTATATTTTAGTGCACTTCATAAGTGCATATGGATTTTATTCTGTTCGAAAGGTTGTAACATCATTAAAATGCACTTGAAATATTTTTTTCCCATTGGCTGTAATGTAATGGAAAACTTTGACTGTCCCTGTAATTAAACTATACATCCGATTTTCAAAAAATTTGAAATGACTGTACAAAATTTTGCAACAATTATATATTAAAATTTCGGACCATTCGGTTGGATAGTTTTTTGCTCTGTTATATACAGACGGACCGAATGACGACTATAGGTGCTACGTATTTATATAATTACGAACGCACCTAAAAATGGTCAAACGGTTCAGTTTATCTAGAAAGCAAAATTAAAATCTGTCGTTGGTGACACATGGTGTGTTTTGTCACCTCGAAAAGTTCGAAACATTGCAAGTTCTATGCCACAACGCTGCATTGAAATTATTAAACACAAAGGAAGCCCAATTGACATGTAATATTTCTAAAATTTAGAAATCAGTCAGCCGGTTCAACCGAAAAACGTAGACTAATAATTGTTGAATAATTGTGAGTGTCTTTTGGCATCATGATTGTGCTTTTTTAATATATTTCAAAAGCATAAAATGTACTCAACGGAATGCTTTGATACATTGCCTGTACTGGATAAATCTCTACTAAGAAAAGTGTGTGTGTGTGTGTGCGATGGCTAGGGAAATATATCGCACGTAGAGGTCTGAAAATTGGGATGAGGATAGTCTAAGGCAGGTTCTAATGCACCTGAGGCTCATATTTTTCATTTTTTGATAATTAGCCGAGAAATTAATTGAAAACGAAAACTCATCAAAAATAAGCTTTTTTTTTTAATCAAAATGACACTCGGCGTCCGATTTAGTGCGACTTTTAAAACCTTATCTGTCGAAATATTGTAAAATAAAAAATACCCACCAAATTATTGTATTTTTCTTTATAACGGCGCAATTCGTTTTAAAAAGTACGAATATTAACCCTTTTTGAAAAAATTATTTTAGAAGCATCGTTTTTTGTTTTTCTGCCATTTTTCGCAGTCCGCATCGACCCGACCGTACAAAATACGCGAAAACTAAAAATACCAGGTCATATTTACGTATTTTTAATTTTGTAACGGTTCAATTTGTTAAAAAAAATACGAATATTAACCCTTTTGTAAGAAATTATTTTCGTAACACCGTTTCGAGATTTCTGGTTTTTTTCCTGCAAAAATGTACCATAGTACACGAATAAATGAGAGAAAGAAAAATACTAGACTGCATTTAAATTTATTCTTTCGGACGGTGGTATTTTATATATTAACACTTTCAAAAGTAAAAATCTTTTCCGAAAGTTACTTTCGCGACACTTTTCGCTTTTTATTTCTATTACCTATTATGTTAACGTTGCGCACATTTTCATTTAAAAAAATAATTTGTTACAATCGCTCTTAAATTTTAAGATAATATAGTAACCTTTTTAAGCTAATGATCAAGTATAAATGTACTTTACCAATCATAAGATATAAGGGCGAAATAATCCGTTTGAAAATTACAAATTTTCCCATACGTTAACATTGCGCACTCTTAAACTTAAATTAATTATTGCGGTAATGCTCTAAAATTTTAATACATTAAACTAACCTTTTACTTGCTGTTCAAGAAATATTTTAATTTAGGAATGAGATTACAGGTAAAATTATCAGTTTGAACCTTTAAAAGAAAAAAATCAGTTTGAACCTTAAAAATTTCCAAAGGATTTCGGTGTGAAAAAAATATAAAGAAAAACATTGCTTTTTACAACTAAATTTCCATATTTTATCACAAAAATTATGCACAGCCTTCGGAAACCATTATATTTATAATAGAAGCGAAAAAAATACAACGTTAAAAGCACCAATTTTTTTTTTAATTTTAAACATACCGGTTTCGGTAGCATATAACATACCTTCCTCAGTGCTAAGGATGGCGGAAATTTGCTCACATATATAGGAGAGATGGGGATTCAAGTTAAAGGTATATTGACCAATAGGAAAACCGAGGATTGCAGGTAACAGCCAATAGGAAAATAGATGGGAAATAGAACCGAAGTAGGAGGGGGGAAAAATTAAGAGACAGAAATTTTTATGTAATATTTCCAACAATCTGATAATGGGGGAATAGCGAACTCACAATTAACAATATTTTTTAACTTTTTTGAAGAATTTCATATTTATAAAAATTTAAGTTCGTGTATAGAAGCAGGTTTAGAGATTATTCTAACCGAATTGAAGTCAAAAGTAAGATTCATCTCCCAGCAATGTTTTGCAATAGAGGATTTATTGATTTCTTGTTTTTAAATATATTGTTGATGTTCTTTGATACGAAATTTTAAGCAGCGTTTGGTTTGTCCAATATAAGAGAGGTCACACTGGCAATTAATACGGTAGATACCCCATGAATTGGATATTTCAATAGGGTCTTTGAGTTTGGAGAGGGTGAGTTTATTTATAGGGGCAAAAATTATTTTGAAGTCATTGTCTAAGAATTTTCGCAATGGGAAAGCTTGATTTAGGAAAGAAAGGTAACACAATGCTAATATTGGAAAGAGTAGAAGCCTGAGGAGAGTTTGAGGAACGATGATGCTGAAGTTTATATAGAGCAGTATTAATTATAGAAGGGTTGTAACCTCTGTCAATCGCAATGGCTTTTATGTATTGAATTTCACTATTAAATGACTGAGAATCAGAGCAAACATGTATGGCACGATTTATAAAGGTATAAAAGGCGGCCATTTTTTCATCAATCATATTTATAAAAATTTTAAAAATGTTAATTGTGAATTCGCTATTCCCCCATTATCAGATTGTTGGAAATATTACATAAAAACTTCTGTCTCTTAATTTTTCCCCCTCTTTAGTTCGGTTCTATTTCCCATCTATTTTCCTATTGGCTGTTACCTGCAATCCTCTGTTTTCCTATTGGTCAATAAACCTTTAACTTGAATCCCCATCTCTCCTATATATGTGAGCAAATTTCCGCTATCCTTAACACTGAGGAAAATATGCTATATGCTACCGAAACCGGTATCCTTAAAATTTAAAAATTTTTGGTGCTTTTAACGTTGTATTTTTTACGCTTCTATTATATTGCACCAAGCTCCTTCTTTATAATCATTATATTTATAACTTTTAAAAATTCCAAAGCGTTTGAACAATAAAAATTTTTTTAAACATTAAATGTATCCGATGGTTAATCAAAAAAGAAAAACGAAAAACATTTCTTACCAGCATTTTTACTTAATATTTGCTTTTTAGCCGATTTTTTACATAATCAGATACGTATTCAACACTGATTTTAGGTATATGTAAGGCATGTATGTATGTATTTAAGGTATGTATGTATGTATGTAAGGTAGGTATGTATGTATTCCACGCTCTGTCTACACCGCGACGGTCTTTCGTTTAAAAATCGGTGTAATTAACTTGCATACCATGGTGCGCTGCCAAAATCTGTGGGGCTCCCAACTGTAGGTTCGCTTCAATAGATTTTTGTTTAACAATAAAAAATCATAAACACAGATTTTAGAAATATTTAAAGTTATTATCACGAGTCCGGGCAACGCCGGGCGGGTGTGATGAATGCATAGAATGGATAACCATTCTCGAAAGTTAAACTTTAGAGCTTCAGTGCAAGCTCGCCGGGGACAAACATATTACAATTCACTTACAATAAAACCTAGATGAATAGAAAATAATATATCAGCATAAAAGACCGTGTTAATATTATTAAAAAAAACTGCAATATATAAACATAACTAATCAAAGTGGAGCACCACACTGTGGGAAAACAATAGGAAAATACAGAAAATTAAAAAGGAGGAGGAAAAGTGTTCTGAAAAAATATGTCCATTAATCTGTTAAAACTTTTCCTTTCGTATCATTTTTTTTCTGAAAAGCATGCCTCTAAAAGCAGGATTGTAATAAAAGTTAATTCTAGCGTTGGCGAAACAGTCAATTATTTCTTGACCCGGTCGAAATGAGTTCTGTGACCTTTTTGTTTTTCTCATACTGAGCCCAATGCTCTTTTTAAAAAATAAATCCATATTAGCTAGAAAATTTTTGTTTCGCAAGCTAATTTTGATATTTCAAAACTCTTATACAATGTTTTTAAAACATCAATTGACTCTAGAATTCATGGGGAATTTCATCATGTTAAAAGTAGTATTATATACAACTTCTCAAATCAAGTTTCCTTCACTTTTTTTCAAGGTGGAAAGAAACATTAACTCAAAAATACTGAGGTAAACAGAGTTGCACGTTGTTGTAATTTTTTTTTTTTTTTTTTTGTTTAAAAACCCCAATTTCATTTAAGTTTTTTTTAAATTTAAGATTCAAACTGGGGCCTTGTTAAATTTGGTAATGGTCTATCATCAAATTACTGGATCTGACTTCGTCGAAAAGGGAAATTCAGAAATACTTTTCCTTACACATGATGTGCTGCTCTCTTTATTCTCACACGCACACTATTGCGCGGGCACACACACGCTCAGCGAATGTATGACATACATAGATATAAACTCAAAACGCTGACAAAACAGAAGCTGATCATGCCAATTTCGAAATAATTAGGATGAGCGAAGCGAATCCTCTACTAGTCTACACAAATTACATTTTGTCGTACACTTTACAAAAAAACTATTCAGTATTTTGACTTGAAATTAAACATAAAAATAAATTATGATATGTAGATTTGCACAATGTTATTATTTTTTACAGAATAACCTTAAAAAATTTATTATTTAGTTTATTTTACATGTTTTTCCATTACGGATGCATTTTTGCAAATAAAAAATGAAACACGTATATTTTCAGAAGAAAAAATAAATCATGGAGTTAGTCATAGATAGAATCATGATTAATTAGTTTCACGATTTCTTTTATGAAATTTTTAAAATACCTTTTTTATGAAAATTATAGCCTATTTTTAATGAATTAAAATTTGTGAAAATTCAATTATTTACATTCAATTGTAAAAGTATTTTTCAGTGTTAAGAATTCCAATACACAATTTATTCTTATTATTTGAAATCATTTACGCAGACGATACTTACTCATTTTAAAAGAATTATATCAAGACTCCCTTATCAGATTTGACAAGGGCTAAGTGTCCTTTGTCCGTTGTACACGTGGTCACAAACCAATAGTAGTCCTGTTACTAGCGCCATCTAACATGAGAAATAGAAATATTTTTTAATTTGTTTTTCACATCTGTTTTCCCATTTTATTTACGATATGCTGAATATTTGTAGTTTAGAAATGATAGTTGTTAATTTAAAAAAATTCATACGTTCTGGACATTTTATTTTAATAACGTGGACTTATTTTACTGTTAAACAATAAAAGTTTATTGCTGAATTCCGTTATGTAAATAATAATAATCAGGAAAGAAAAATATTTTTCCACATTCTTCAGTGGTATTACATTAGCTTTTGAAATAAATGGATAGCATCTAGATCCCGAAAAAGTTAAATATTTTAATATATTTTCTCTTTTATATATTCAAATATAGTATGATTTACTTTATTGCTGGTGTTTTGCTTCTTTTCACAGTTAATTTCATGTTACAGTATTAATTTAATACCGTTCCTTCAATTTTTTTAAATGCACACATTTATTTATTTATGATTTGTTTTATTTTTGAAGCAATGGGGGATCATTTCAGCTTAACATACTTTAGGCGCAAGCTTCACTGTTTTTCATATGGAATTTGTATGTATTAATCAATGAAAAGTTTCATAATCGGGTCCACAGCAAATTGGCATATCTTAGCGCGCATTGTTTGGGGCATAATTAATATCCTTGTTGTAACTCACATGTGTCATGTGGGTTACGGTGTAATGAGACGTTATGTACGTCTGTATATGATATATAGAAGTTCAATGCACTTCATAATGTATTAAAATTTATCTAACTTCGAATCCAGCAATTACTAGCCTTAATAATGACAGTAAAACTTGATGACATTTTTAATTTTGCGGTAATCAAAGTATTTTAGGCAAGTTAGAACAGGGATAGATAGACATACAAAGCCATAAACACTTTTAAAAAATTAGAAACATAAGTTTAATAATCACTTTAATTTATACATGTCCCTCAGCTTTTCCCCCAAAAGATAAAGTATTGTCATGATTAAATTTATCTAACCATTATCTACGATTTTGATGTTTGTAAATCTTTGTTTGGGTTTCTTCATTAATCCCTACAGCCAATTGGCTTATTACAGTAAATGTAGTTTGGCGCAAAACTAATTTTGCGCCAAACCATATTATTTAAACCACATAAATGATACCAAATTGTTCCAGCATCGCGCTTTTTGCAGCTAACTTTGGCTGTAGAACAGATTACCAAAAATTTCCTAATACTACATTATATAATAAAAAATCGGTACTTTTCAATCCTTTGGTGAGAGAAGGAAATTTGGCAACGTAATTTCTGGAAACTTATTCACTGTTTCATATAAAGAAGCAATATTTTTCTATATTTATACAATTTGTTTAATATAAAAGAGCAATTTATCTATTTTTATGTACAAACATAAGTAAATTGTATATAAAAAATTAATAATATCTATAAATGAAATTTATACATGTAAATTCTTATACGACAAGCTAACAGCTCATAAATTTTTGTTTTCATAATTGTTTGTATTTGGCAACCAATCTCACTTACTGAAGCCCAAATTGTGCCAAGATTTAAAAAAAAAAACCGCAAAGGCTTTTTTTACTGAAAAAGTATCAATAAATCTTACATTTAAATCTTCATTTTCAAAAGTTTTCACATTTTTGAAAGCCAGAAAATAATTGTGTGAAATAATTTATTTTTTACGTATTTATTTTAGTGGAATTCGAAAAATATTTAACAATTTGGAAAAATGATTATTGTCCTCTGTCAGGGTAGGAAATCAAAAACATATCTGAAGCGTTTTATTGGTTGAATCCGCATTTTATTCGTTTTCTGATTGTTCTATACAGTAATCTGTATTTTCCCTTTACTTTAAACAGAGATGGATACTTCTGTTGCCACTATGACAAAAAAGCAATAAAAACTACAAAAAAAAATTAACTCAGAAACAAATTGAGATACAGTTTTCAAGCAAATTGCATTTAAAAGTACATTTTTTCTCTATACAATGGTGTAAAAAGTAATATTGTGGGATGTTTAGAAGTTTAAAAATGAAATTTCATTTAAAATTGGTCCAGGAATATTAATGTTTAATCCATGGCGTACGTAATGAATGACCAGCTCCGTAGAAGTTTAAAAATTTACAGTACCGAAAAATATAATCCATGGCGTACGTAATGTACGATCAACTCCGTGCTAATTTTTGTTTTAAATTTTAGTCTTTGAAAAAATCATTTTCCAAATGGTCGTTGTAATTTGTTAAATTGCATTTTTTTTTTTTTTTTTTTTTTTTTTTTTTTTACAAATAATGTCAATAACACAATATTTTTAATTTTTCACTATACATTTGTTTGCGGAGTTTTGTCAGTAGTATACGTCAGGTGGCGTAACTTTCGGGACTAAGTCTGTTAATAAGTTGGCAATTATCGGGGACATTTTCATCCATAGGCTTTCTCCGGATTGTCAAGTCTGATATATGATAAGAGAGTCTTGAATTATATTATGACTTTTTTTTTTCTTTTTTTGAAGTTGCATCGAAAGAATTGTAAACAAATAAAATTGATAAATTCGTTATATTATACATTAAAAAATCCCTGCCGGCCCGGCCTACAGGCGGAGGTAGATTTCGAAGTTAAGTATACTAATTTCACAAACAAAAACCAAGTCATGATTAGAGATAAACCCACTTTAACAATTTTATCTGGCCGCTTTTGACGAGTTTTTATTCAATTTTTATATAATAACTGGTTTTATCAATATCATGTTAGGGCGGTATTCAAAAAAATACTTTTCCATGCTCAACAACTCGAAATTTTCTGTCATAACTCCAGATTCATTTTTAATAGGAAAAACATGAAACTTGTTGACGTGATTTTTGAAGAGATTTATAAGCGACCTGTGTTTTAAATTTTCGTTCAATTAATTAAAACTTGATATATAAACAATTATTTTCTCAGTAAGACAATATTTTTCGTTTCTAACAAAATCTCTTCGTGAAATTCCGTTCAAAATGCCCACTTTGACATCATTTTTTGAAATATATTCTGCCTCTGCCAAAAAATCGATCATTACGGTACATTATATAGTTTCTGAATAAGCGAATCTACCAATTGGATGCGTTTGAGAGCAAAAATGAATTTAAAAATTAGTCAGAAAATAAGCAGTTTGGATTTGAGTACTCCCTTAATACGATGATTTTTCCAACACAATCCGCTTCGGGAAATTCGGTTTAAAAGGACCACTTTGACAGCATGTTTAAAAATATATTCTGCCTCTATCAAAAAATTGACCATTGCAGTACATTATATAGTTTCTGAGTAAGAAAAGGTGCCAATTTGGAAGCCTTTGAGAGTAAAAAAGGATTGTAAAATGAGTCAGAAAATAAACAGTTTGGATTTGAATACACCCTTACGATGATTTTTTTCTTCAACCGCTATGTATTTTTAATTTGTTTTTGCTGCAAGAATTGGTCCTATCCAAAACTTGTCTATATAGATGTTGTAGATAATATTAAGAAGATATAAAATCCCCATGAATTTATCATATATCTTTTGAATTGACGGAGTTATGGATATTTTACTTCTTCAAACGCCCTTTTTGTTTTTGTTTTTAATTTTTTTGCGGTACAAATTGGTCCTATCAAAAACTTGTGAATATAAAAGCTGTAGATAATGTTAAGGAGATTCATGATAAAATTAATTGGATTTGATATCTTTAGAATTGACGAAGTTATGAATTTTTTTCTCCCAAAAACCCTATTTTTTGCGCCCCTTGAGCCCATTTTTAACTTTATCTAAAATCTGTGATACATAAAATTTTGGCCCTATTTTTAGAAGTAATAAAAACTTAAAACTGATTCGATATGTACAAAATTTAAGAAGTTATGGGGTTTTTCTGTTTTCACAAAACCCCTCCCTATTTCCATCCCCTTGGTCCGATTTTGCTCATTAACGAACTTGACCGAGATTTTATGCCCCTTGATTTTATGTATCAATTTGGAAGAGATTGGTGCAGAATTGTGGAAGTTATCGTGTCCAGAAGAAAGTGATGTATATAGATAGATACATACATAGATAGATACATACATAGACAGATACATACATAGATAGATAAAGTTTTTTACTGAGGGTGGTTTTGGGCTCTAGGGGTCATGATCGGTGTAGATCTGCAAAAATTTTTCAGAAATTCCAACATAGGAACGACGCCAGTAGGTAGTATTTAATACGAAATCTACCTAAATATTCCGAGGAAAGTCTTAATTATTTGGCTGAATTTACATTTCTAAAATTTAAATGCTCCAAAACATAAAATAACGTTTTTGCTTAATAATGATACAAAAATAATATAAAAAAATATTGTTACTTTCAAATAATTATCTTATTAAATAATGCTTCGCGAATCCAAACAAAGCATGGCTTTTGCTAGTTTATTTTAAAATCGTAAACTAGATTTAATGATAAGAACTTATCGAACAGTAAAATTTCCCCTAATCATCATATTACTACGTTATCAGGTCTCGCTTAACCGAATGGTTAATGTGCTGGGCAAAAAATATATGGAGCATAGCATCACTGTTCGCAGACATAATCTTGCTAACTGGATCATTTATGTGTACAGTAGTGGAGCTTAAGGGGGGGGGGGGGGGGGGGAGAGAGAGCAAATGCCTAAGCGCAAAGATTTTAGAAGTGCCAAAAAATTATTTCTTAAAAAAAACTGTAGCATGGGGAAATACAGTTGCCACTATGAAGAGGGGTGCAATATTTTTAATTTTCCCGCGCGCTGAAAATCCACCCTATGCCGTTGGCTGCTTATGATTTTCAGGGATTTTCCTTCGAAAGCCCTCCATCCAAACAACTTACCCCAAAAAAGTTATTGCCTGGAAAAAATATGCACATACGCAACTACATGATTGTTTTTCCCAGTGTTATCTCATTTATGTATAGCTCATTAATGCACAAAATTGAGTTAAATATATTCAACCCATCTGCATAAGGAAGGATGAAAAAGAATGCCCTTGCCACCATTTTTTTGTATTAATAAATGAATTTAAAAAAGCAAAAATAAACATCCTGTTTCATTAAGTTAAATTGTAATGTCAGTATCTAAGCATCATCAGTATCGAAGAATTACGCACTTCGCAGGTAATATCTTTTTTTTTTTTTTTTTTGCTTCCCACTCGAAATATTTCCAAATTCATTCGTTATGATCATCATGAATATCGTATTTTATCTCAAATGGTTTGAAGAGCAATTGCTTCACTAGAATTGGAATTTGTTCTTTCATGACTAATAGCACCCGTTATTATTTCTTAGATTTGAAGTAAGCTTGAAATAAACGAAAGAAGATCGAGCAATTATAAGTCGTTTGCAAAAGTTCAGACTATTATTTAAGAATACAACACATTTTAGTTAAAAAGACTAGAAAACTGAGCAGATTTTCTCGGGAAAATCGTGAAAACTAGATGATGAAAATTGTTAAAGATTACCTAATTTTTTTTTATTATTATTCAAACATGGATATCATTCGACAGGTGGACTGTGATGCTGGCGCTCTTAAGCTCTTCGTAAATAATTATCGCGCAACTTAATTAGTTAATTAAAATTTTTAGAGCATAATTGATTTTATAGTCTATCCCTCCTGGAGGCACTCGATCATTTAATTTTATGTTCACGATCACCCTTAGATTTATTAAATGAATCAATTGCTATTGCATTATAAGCTTTTGGAGTCATTTGTGTTATTCTAGAATTAATGAATACGTAACCTAATTAATGTCTGTCCTATTTCGGTCCAGTATTATGTTAAAGCAGAATTTTTGTTTATACACTCGCTGTTTGACTAACTAAAATTATAAATTCAGCATCACTTTTAAACATACATTATTTACTCTTTCTGATAGTATAGTTCTTAATCCTTTCAGGCCTTATGGGACTTTAACGTATGAAATTTTCTACGAAAAATAAATAGGTTATAACAAAATATTTGCGTCTTAAAGCATTAAAAACGGCATCTATGCATATTCCAAATATACTGTATTATTTTAATTAACTCTTTCAAGCCATGTACGATTTTTAAATGTAAAATTTTCTTGGAAAGTGGAATGAACCATAAGAAAAAAATTGGACTAAAACTTAGTTATGTAAATATACATAATATCAAAATGCAACTTTTAAAGCCCGTTGAGACGAGCGTCTGCTATATAATTTTTAATATTTTAGTTATTCTAAAGAAAACTGTACATAATTTAATCACAGAAGTTCTGTACTTCTTTTAGGGACATTGCAGTTTCGCCAATCAGAACTGTCTATTTATTGTTTGACTATGTCATTTGCAACCACTGTTATACGTCACATACGGGTGATGCTCGTCTCAAAAATGTTATAATGCACTCTTTTTTAGAAGAAAAAAAAACTTGAAATGATTATTTATATATATAAATTTTAGATTTAAGCAACTTGTGCTACTTCTTAAAGTAGTCCGTCACATAAAATATTCGAAAATATCGCATTTTTACATTTTTGGCTTAAAAAATGCCTTAGAATAAACTCTCAACACATGTAAATACAATGATTCGATCAAAAGATATAACAGCACGGCTGCCACAGGCGACTATTTATATTCTATTCGCACCACTATTTTAAGAAAATAAATTTTCTAGTATATATTTCTCTTGCAGATGTTGTCAAAGTATGTATGAAAATTTCTTATTTTAAAAAAAATGTTGCGAGATAGAATTAAAAAAGAGTCGCTTGTGGCAGCCCTGTAACAGTTTTCTGTTTGTATAGTCTGTGTTTGAATAAAGAGGAACTTAGTCTTGAAACATATTTATCTTAGGATATTTTTTTTTTAATTTTTCAAGATTCTTCATCCGCAAATCGATGTAGCTGAATGTCTTATGAAAGATAAAGTTGACTTCGTACAGTTATTTTTAGTTCTTTTTTGATTAAATCCTCTCCAAAAGATTTTGTTTTGAGGAGGAATTGTTGAAAATACGATTTTGATAGTAAAAATTAGTCATGACTATTTTTCCCATAAATAATTTTTTTGAATGCTTATTTCAATATATCTTTAAATTACAATAATTTATTCCATTCGGTGCTCAAAAATGAAAAACAAAGAAAAATCGTGCATCAAGCATAGATTCTGAAACTTTCCAACACTCTCAGAACACTGCAATGTAATTTCACTATTTTAAAAGGTGATATATCTTTAAACAATTGAGAAAACGCATATTTGAAATCCCAATCTCAGCCTTTACCGTCTATTGTCAGAAAAGTACTCTAATTTACTACGCTATTAGAGTACTACATATTATGCTACAGCTTAGTTGTTGGGAAAAGGCTTAACATTCTTGAAATTTCACCTTCAGCTGTTCCCATTAATGACGGAAATCAACTTTGATTTTTCTTTGTACAGCTCTGTACACTATCTACAGATTTTACTATATGCCTCATATTCAATTAAAATTTAATTCGGATAGGAATACAACTGAAAATGTACTTCCAGAAATTGTCATCCATACCCGCAATAAATCCATTTTTTGCAGAGGCTTGATTTATATTCTACTAAAATCTCTTGGGTAAAAAAAATCTCTAAAGAGTCATTCCATGTCAAATCAACAGAGTTTTAGACCAAAATCTCCCGTGAACCCTCGGATTTTGATGAAACTTGGTTTATCAAGTGTCTTTACATAGTTATGAAAGAAAACACTAAAATTATTTTTTTAATAAATTTAGTTTTAATTTTATTAACAATACAGCATTTTTCATTAAAATTTGCTACATCTTGAAATACTTAATTGCCATTTTCTTAAAATCTAAATGTGATACAAACTTTGTTTGTTTATGTATCATTTTAAAGCTCTTTTTATGACCCTTAATTTGACATGCAACATGATAAAAAAAATTTAAAATTTAATTAAAAAAAATTCAAACTTAAATTTTAAATTTCTCAAAAAGTTGCATTTTTAAAATTCTCAAATTTACCTCATATTGTGTTCTTACATTTCCCCAAGTTTCACAATGGGATCTTTATGGGGTTAAAAGATATAGGAAATTTAACTTTATATATGTACAGTGATAATTTTAAATTACTTTTCAATAGCATGTTAGTTTTTTAGAAAATATTTTATGTAATTTATTAGATACAATATAGTATCCAATTATATATATATATATATATATATATATATATATATATTAAATAAACTTTTGGAATTGTAAATCATCACATAAATTAATATATTGATCCCTTATTTGGTTTTAATAATGCAGAACAAATTATTTCTTTTAGAATTAGCATAATAAATGTTCTAGAAAGCACTTCAAAAGAGTGTTTGTGGGTGTATACTATGCTTGTGGGTGAATCTTTTAGACTGATTGGATAAAATGCGTATAGGGGCGGATCTTACAAGGAGAGGGCCAACCTTGTTAATCACAGATTTTGATTATATTAATATATGTTGTAGGGTAGAGAGAGTGCCAGGTTCAACGGATTTTATCCAACGCTCCTTATTTCTTTAGAAACCAGGGGGTCTAATAATAACACACAACTTAAATACTTACATTGCAACCACAATGATAGTTTGGTCGTAGCTCAGTTGGTACGGCGTTCGCTGGCTGATCTGCGGAGCCCGGGTTCGGTACCCGAACGCGCTACATTTGTTTTTCTCCTTTTTTGTTTTATAAATATACTTGTAATTATTATTTAATAATTTCAATTAAAAATTTTAATATCATACATTAATTATAATGTTAACAAAATTAAATTTATCATTTTTTATTTTTAAACTATTATTTCTCGTCCTTTAAAGAGGTTTAAAAAGAAATTGGATCTATTTTTGAATGATAGAAATTCCAAAATCGGTTGTGGTGCCATCTAGTTATGACAAAATAAAAGAATATTCAAATAAAATAAAAATAAAAGCAGAAAAAAGATAAAGGTGAAAGCAAAATAATTGAAAGCGCAAGCATACGTATTACAAATTTAAAAATCTTTAATGTGCAAAAAATCGGTTGTAGTTTAATTCTTATGCTAATTTTTAATATAATTATGCTTGTTACTTTAAAAACAGTATAATAGTGTTATCGCATTGACTTCCTTTGTTAAAGCAATGCGTAAATGATGTATCTTTAAAATCACGAATTGACACAATTGCTCAATATCATTGCATCGATAAAGAACATATGAAATACATTTTAAAAGTGATTTAAAAAAAAATAAGTTTTATGATGTTTTATACAGCTATTTTGTTAAAAGTAAAAGATTAAATAGGTTAAAATTATAACTGATACACAATATTATAAATTTTAATTGACAATGAGATAATTAATTATACTTACATGTATATTTATAAAACAAAAAATGAGAAAAACAAATGTAGCGCATTCAGGTATCGAACCAAGGCCCGCGGATCAGCCGACAATCACCATACCAACTGAGCTACGACCAACCTATCATTGCGTTTGCGAAGTAAGTATTTAAGTTGTGTACTATTATTACACCCCCCCCCCCCCGGTTTCTCAAGAACGTTGGATAAAATCCATTGAACCTGACACTAAGGGGTCTCTACCCTACAACATATATTAAAATAATCAAAATCTGTGATTAACAAGGTTGGCCCTCTCCTTGTTAGTAGGTATTACTTGGCCATATCTACATCTTTGTATTGTAAGAGTTCATTGTCACATATTTTTGTTATTCTGCTACTTAGATATTCATAATAGTAATTTTGTCTGAACAGTCTGCAAATTGTATTTTTTAATGCAGTAGAAGTTTGTTAATTACAAAGCTTATTTGTTGTTAGCATAGTATTTAATATTCACAGTGGGTTCTAGAGGAGTTGGGACTTTAAATTGTTTTAATCCCTTCAAAAAACCTCATCATTCCCATCTAAGAAAAGGACTAAGAACTGTTACACCATGGATGTGTGCATTAATTCTAGAAATGCCTGCAAACTTAAAAGTATGTACTAACTGCAGAAAGAACTTGTCGGAAAGAAAGAATGATAGCAGTGCAAATGATCTTTCCAGTACCAGCTACTGGTGATTTGAAACCTAAAAGTAATATATCTGAAGACAGTGATCCTGAAACTTTAAATGAATCTTTGAACGTATTTAATTCCTCACTTGTGGAACTAGGTGAATCACCAGTTAATAGAAAAAAGCGAAGTATAGGAAGTATTCTAGTCAAAAAATGAAAAATATAACATCAGCAGTCAAAAGAAAATTTCTAAGAAATGCCACTTCATCTGATGAAGATCAAAACAGTGATTCAAAAAATGAAATATTGAATCATTTAAAGAATGTGTACCAAAACTGTGAAAGCAGGGAAATGAAAGTTATGATACTTACTTTATTGCCAAAAAATTGGAGCATAAGAAAAATTATGAAAGAATTCAAAGCTCCAGGTTTTCAGGTTAGGCAAGCCAAAACACTCTTGCAGCAGAAGGGTATTTTGTCTACAACAAATCAAAAACCAGGAAAAAACTTGCCGAAAGAGATTTGGAATAAAATTATAGAGTTTTATGAGAATGATGTAGTGAGTCGACCAATGCCAGGTATTAAAGACTGTGTTCCAATGATGGACAAAGACAGTAAAAAAGTAAAAGTTTCAAAACGATTAATGCTCTGTAATTTGAAAGAAGCATACAAGCTATTCCAAGATAAATTTCCAAACATCAGTATTGGATTTTCAAAATTTGCTGAGCTGCATCCCAAAAACTGTGTCCTAGCTGGTCAAAGTGGAACACATGCCGTCTGTATATGCACTATCTACCAGAACGTAAAGCTAATGATAGAAAACTGCAAGATAAATTCCATCACAAAAGGACAGATTAAAAGCTATAAAGATTGTTTAACGAAAATAGTATGCATTCTAGCACCTATTGATTGCTATTTTTCAAATTGTCTCTTGTCCTGGTGTTAAAGGCATTAGAAAAATCTTAGATAGATTTCAAGAAAATTTGATTGAAACACTAATTTTTCACCAATGGATTTCGGTTGATCGCTGCAACTTAGAAAAAGTTCAGAAGCCTGTGCAAGAATTTATTAACATATTCTGTGAAAAACTCCAGGTTCTTCTTCGTCAGGATTTCATTAGTTAGCAACAAAGTGCTTTTATGAGTTACACTAAGGAAAATTTATTAACTTCTGAAATGGCTGTAGTTTGACTTTTCCGAAAATTATAGCTTTATCTTACAGGACGAAGCACAATCGTACCACTGGAAGAAATCGCAAGCCACTATACATCCATTTGTAGTATATTTTAAATAAGAAAATACGATTAAGTATTGTAGTTTTGTCATAATGTCTTGAACATAATACCATATCTGTATACACATTTCAGAAAAAACTTATTCAGTTTTGAAAATCTAAATTTAATGACGTGAAGAAACTTTACTATTTTTCAGATGGCAGTGCAGCCCAGTACAAGAATAAAAAAAAATTCACAAATCTTTGCTAACACAAAACTGATTTTAGAATTGAAGCAGAATCGCACTTTTCTGCTACAGCACACGGCAAAGGACTGTGCGATGGAGTAGGAGGTACGGTGAAAAGGGAAGCAGCAAAAGCAAGCCTATCAAGCAGGACGGTCGTTCTGCCAAGCCAAGCTGAAAAAAAATGCTAACTTCGCCAAACAAACAAACTCCAAGATTAAAACGCAAGACACCGTAACTGCTTATTATGCTGAAGACAACTTCTCCATGTTAAATCGATCAAACATGCCAGCGTAAAATTTCCCATATCAAAAGAACCAATCATCGCAGAAAAATAAAACCAAAACCAGAAGGGCCTAATGGAAAGGATCTTCAATTTGAGACCAAATGCATCCTCATAAATTAATTATAAACAGAGATATAGATTTTTTAAAATAACGTCGAGATACTGAAAATGACAGATTTATTTTCTTCGTTACACCTTAGGCTTCAATCCAGGTAGAGACATAAATAATGGACATAAAGAAGTAAGGATTGCATTTTTTGACAGATATTTACTCAATCTACGTGCTTTTATAAAATTCAGCTTTAAAAACACAAATTTTCTATTCTTAATTAGCGAAAAACTGTTAATACTAAAGTTTATAAATTATGCCAAACAGCGATAATCCCGCCAAACCATTTTAGAAGTCTTATACTATTCTTTTATATTATCCTTTTGCATTGATTTCATCGAAGAAAACTATGGCCGAGATCCAGATAGATTTTTCCGCTGTTAGCGAAATGAGGTTGATCAATCGGAATTCAGAATGTTTAAGAATTTTTGCTGTTTCTGGATCCCGGCCTATGTCATAAAAGTTTTAAGTCATTTTCTTATTGCCATGGATGAAGTGCAATGTTTACATAAATCTAGGCTGGGATCCAGATAGATTTTTCGCTGTTAGCGAAACGAGATTCTGTAAACGGGATTCACCAATCAATAGCCTGCATTGCTGCAAACAGCGAAAAGTTCGCAAAAGTGCAAGCTTCTGATTGATGAATCTCGTTTCGCTAACAGCGAAAAATCTATCTAGATTGCGGCCAATTATGTTGAACACAATTTTGCATTTCCACATCCAGGAAGGGTATCGATGTCGTAACAACAGTGCATATTCGAAACTATTTAAGGCATTGATTCTGAAGTCCTTTGCTATACATTTCAATATTAAAGAAGTTGTTGTTTCAATAGTTTTAGTACTTTTCTCTATTGCTCACTCTAAAACACGAATATCGAAATTTAACCAACAGCGCTCAGAAACTATAGCGCCTGGAATATGTAGTGTTGAAATCGGCTAACCCTGTAATACTTAAAAAAGCGCTAAAATATTGTATCCCTTAAATGTGCAATGATAATGCTACAATATGCAGATTGCAGCGACATCTGCAGGATATTTTCTACAACTGCAAGAAATTGCTAGTCTATACAATGTAATACGAAAATCCCGCAGATGTCGCTGCGATCGACACTTGAAATTTTAGCAGTATCGTCGCACATTTAAGGGATAAAAATTTTTAGAACTGTTTGGATAGCATATTTCCACACTAGGTATTCTAGGCGCTGTATCAGAAACACCATAACAGAGAGCCTTTATACATAAGAGTGGTGATATAGGAACAGGAGGCATGCTCATTTCAAGTTTTTGTCGAAAGTACGGCAATCCGCTTTCTTGAACAGAGGATATTCAATCTACGTTATGATCACGTGGTCAAGGTAAGAACGTCTAGCGTAAAGAAGGGAAGGCTCCGTCTACGTAGTGTAAATCCCCGCTAGCCAATGAAACAGTTCATGGGAGAAAGCAGTAGTACACTGTTAAAAATATCGTGAAAAATTACATCTGTTTTTCAAGGCTATCTGTATTCTGACCAATGAGAACGCTTCATAGGCGTTTATGTAACGCTCTCATTGGTCAGAAAATAGAGAACCCTTAAGAACAGAGGTAATTTTTCACGATATTTTTAACAGTGTAGTTTCCTGTTTCCCTTCTTAGTTAGAAATTCTTTGGGTAAATTACGGGTACCACGTGACTTTTTCAGCCTCGAACCCATATTTGGAATATCCTCCATTAGAAGATACGCGCAGAGACGATCTCTATTAGACTAGGGAAATAATTCAACATGCATTAGCCTGACGATAATGGCATGCTCGCAAAGAACTTTAACGATTTGTTTTTATCACTTTTACCAATAAACATTTATTGGCCGTATGTCGCTACTTCGTTATAGAGACACACCTGTTCCTAATTAGATACAGGCCTTAATGTATCAAAATACGGAGTTTGCTTTCTGTACTATTCCTGAGCTCAGTTATAACGTCTAGAAATATAGGCCGGGATCCAGGTACATTTTTGCAAACAGTGAAAAGTTAGCAAAAATTCTGGCTTCTGATTGGTCAATCTCGTTACGATAACAGAGAAAAATCGACTTAGATCACGGTCATATTGTTGAAACCGGCTATTCCAGTAATGCTTTGAAAAGTACTAAAAATTGAATCCCATAAATATTGAAAAATACTGAATGACAAATGTCGATAGGAGCAACATTTTCTAGATCTTCTCTGAGCGAAACGTTTTCTTTTGAAATAGTTACGTTGGAATTACCATATGTCGCTGTAATCGACATTCGTCGTTCAGCCTCGTTCAACATTTATGGGATACAATTTTTTAGCACCTTTATAATAAGCCGATTTTTAAACTATATCTTCTAGAAACTATAGCTCCGTTACAGACCTAGATTATATGTTGTAGAAATCGACTATCCCAGCAATACTTAAAGTGCTGAAGTATTGAATCCCTTAAATGTACAACGATGTCGAATTCCAAACAGTCATTTGCATCGACATCTGCAGGATATTTTTTAAAGAAGAAAGAGACATGTGTAATGCACCGCTACAGCGTCTAGAATACATAATGTGGAAATTTGCTATCCAAGAGCCGCTAAAAAGTGTATCCCTTAAATGTGCACTGACGCTGAAATCCAGGGAGATGATCGCAGCGACATCTGCGATATATTTTCAAATTTCAAAGTAAACATCGTATTATTACAGCGGGTTTGACGCCAAGCACACAAGTCAGATGTATGTTAATAAAACGTAAAATATATATATATATATATAGCGTCTAGACCAAATTGTCTTGGAGTTTTGGGAAATATCCTGCAGATATCGCTGTGATCGACTGATTGGATTTCCACACTATATATTCTAGACGCTGTAGCACCGCGCTAGCCTGTCTTTTTCGTTTGCCTCGAAGTAGATATAGACGACGTCATTTGAAGCCGTTCCTAAAGTGTGGCCAGCTCATCACGTCACACGGAGTTGATTATCTGTACACGACAATGGACACAAAAAAAATCGGCGCACCGCTTTGTACTAATCATCGTTTAAAGATGATCGAACTCCGTGTGACTTTTAAACGTCGTGAACTGGCTTATTATGTCATTGGTCACGCTAACACACTCCCCCTTGCGTCCGCCATATATAGCGGCATCTTGTACTGGAGACTGCTAAATGGGCTGCTATCGGTCAAAATCAAGAGAGAAAAGGGCAGAAGAGGGGGAAAGAACTCGTTTTTTATGTAGTTTTTCACACGGGAAGATTGACATTTCTGCTCCTCTGCTTTCATAGCTTCATGATGGTGAAATAAACCAACGCCCCCTAGATATTTGAGAAAGTTTTTGACACGCGTCACGAAAACATCACACAAAGCAAAGGAACAAAATCATTCATTGGCTCGTGGATATGGACGAGCCAATGAATGATTTTTCTTCTTTGTTTTGCCTGCTTTGTGTGATATTTTCCTGACGCGTGTCAAGGCTTTCTCAAATATTTAAAGGGCGTTGAATAGGCCGGGGTCAAGATAGATTTTAAGCTATTAGCGAGATGAGATTGATCAATCAGAAGCCTGCATTTTTGAAAACTTTTTTATGTTTGCAGTAAACACCGAAAAGTCTGCAAGGATGGAGGCTACTGATTGGTCAATCTAATTTTACTAACAGAGAAAAATTTATCTGGATCCCGGACATTAATGTTGAGACGATTTTGAATAAAATCAAATCAGAAAGCCAATGTTTTTTAACTTTTCTGGTTAGTTTAATCGAAATCTTCCACGTCTATTACTAAAAACTGAGTTACTGTACTTTGGACAAAAACTTGAATATGAGTACACGACTTGTGCATATGTCACCTCTCTTACATATAAATGTACTTTGTTATGAGCATGATTCTAAGCGCAGCTGGTTAAATTTGAGTATCTGGGTATTAGGGAAAGCAATAGTGGCCCACCGTGGCTGAGTGGATAAGACACCACGCCGCTAATCGCTTGAGAGCGTAGGTGGGGGCGGGTTCGAATCCCGCCGTGATCCCCACGTGATCTGATGTATGTGTTCAATAAAATAAACAAACAAACAAGCAAGCAATAATAAAAGGTACAGTTGCCATGGAAACAACTTCTTCTTTAATTCGTATGAAAAATTAATTAATAGTTGTAAATGACTTAAGTTTAAAATGTAGGCAAATGCTCTGAAAATATCAGTGGCTCCCATCTAGTATTTTACAAAAGTAATTTAATATATTCACATGATGTATAAGTTGATGCAATTCTTAGCTAATGAAAATTCTGCAGCCAGACTTATGTAGGTAGATCTTTTCAATGATTAATTCAGAATTCTAAACAAAACGAAGTTCTTAAGCGCTCTTCCTCACCCCCCCCCCTTTTCAAAAAAAGAAATACGATAGAAATATATACGTATTTGGACAACTTCAGTATTTCTGTGATCTTTTGTCAGAGTTTAGAAAAGGTGTCTGGGTATTAAAAAAACATAAAACAAATTTGACGAACGATAAGACTATAGATTTCAGGCAATTTTTAACTGGAAAAAATTTAATTCTAATGTTTATGCGGCTTTAATAATAGACTATTAAATATAATCAATTTACGGTAATTTTTATACGAAATTATATTCTCACATTTACGCAAATACGTATGGATAAACAGACTTGAGTAAAATATTATATATTTATTCTTTCCTCTCTATAACACGATCTAAATGAAAATGTACAGTTTATATCTTCAAATTTTTAGATTTTTTTATCAAAAATGTTTCCTCATCATGTCTAGAATTGCTAGATTTACTTTTTTAGACAGATCTTCGATTCTTTAGATGCCTGCGGGGCTTCATTCTCGGATTATCCGTAGGTATTTGTAAAGGTAACTTTATTTTGCAAAACCGTCAGCAAAAAAAAGTTAGAACAAACAATTAACTGACAGACTAACTATAAATATATATTTTATTTTGACTCTATTTGATTTTTACTAAATTTTCATCCTTCATAGAAAATTTTAAGGAGATATAAATTGAGAAAGACTGATAATTTGCAAGAAGAAATTGACTTTCCTTACTTTTAAATTATTAATTACTCTAAAAAATGAATGATAGGTAAACAAAATGTATACTATTGTGTTTGTTCCCTGCTTATAAAGGCTATACAAGGACTAATTTTTGCGAGTAAATTATTTCAATTATATATAATGTGTTTAAAAAAAAGAACTGATATCTACTAAAAAACAACTTTTCAAAAGTAAAAAAAAAAAGCCAAGCAAAAAAAAAAGAAAAGAAAAAAGGGAAAGTTGTGGCTAAAAAATAGTGTGATATCAAATTTCCAAGCTTATATTATGGTACTTATTTAACATTTTTTATTAAAAATTTACCAAACGTAAGTCGACTACCTAAGTATGCGTTGATAGAAAGCCTTTTCTCCTTTACTAAATACATCATAACGTGTTTCTGAAAATTATTTTTTTTTAATTATGCATGATGGGCTTGGCGGCCATCTTTCCATATTTTACACAAATTTCTAAGCAGACAAGATCGTAATATGTTTGCATTATTAAGAATTTTGAACTTCTAGTTTTGGCTACAGACAGATAAATTAAGAAAGTCTTTTATTTTGAAAAACAAATTGATTTTTACTGCTTTAACTAATTAATTAACCTCCTCCGAAAAAAAAAGAATCATAAGATGAAACCTGAAGTTACTTCAACTTTATTTTAAGACACAAATTTCTAGGTACTCATTTCCATAAATTAAAAGCATAAAATGTTTGCTTTAGCAACAATTTCGAATTTCCGATCTTAACAATGTACTTGTGTGCTTAGAAATTTGTGTAAAATATGGAAAGATGGCCGCCAAGCCCATCATGCATAATTTAAAAAAATTTAATTTTCAGAAACACGTTATGATGTATTTAGTAAAGGAGAAAAGGCTTTCTATCAACGCATACTTAGGTACTCGACTTACGTATGGTAAATTTTTAATAAAAATTGTTAAATAAGTACCATAATATAAGCTTGGAAATTCGATATCGCACTATTTTTTAGCCACAACTTTCCCCTTTTTTCTTTTCTTTTTTTGCTTGGCTTTTTTTTTTTTTTACTCTTGAAAAGTTGTTTTTTAGTAGATAAAGGCCTTACCAAGACCAAATAACTACGCCATTTCAGTTATGAGTGGTTAAAATTTCATTTATCCAAGACAATGGAATTTTCTTATTACCCAGGAGGAGTATATTAAAACTGAGCAGCACCTTGAACACACTTAGCCAGGCTGTGGCAGTACCTAATACTAGAAATTTTCATGCTTTTATCCCTTCAACATGTGGGACGAAAATGAAAACAAAGTTATTTTCATTTTCGCAATTATCAGAAACCAATGCAATTATTCCTGTTGGAGAAAAATTAGATTTTGAGAAATTAACTGGCTACCTTGTTTTTTACTACAGTGATGAATGGTAGCTGTGTTATATTTTAGATAAAAATGCAGATGAAAATGAAATAAAGGTTACCTTTCTTCATCCACCCAGACCAGCACATTCTTTCTTTTACACTTCCGTACCTGATGTTCTGTGGATTTCATCAACTGATGTCATTTGCAAAGTAAATCCTACTACACCAACTGGTCGTACATGTACTCTGCTACCGGATGAAGCAAACAAGATTGGAAAAATGTTTACAGATTTCTTGCAGTCAAGAAAAGATCGTCTAATTTATTTTCGAATAAATGAATTGAAAATTTATTTTGTATTGTGAGGTGGACACAAATATCTTTCATATAAATCAGAAAATCATTTTGCATAAAATGTGATATGCATATGTATGTAAAAATGACATTGCCAATGTAACTTAACTTTTTCATACCATATTTTTATGTGTTATTTACATTAAATTATTACATAAATTATTGCAAACAAAGCATAATATTTATAATTTATCTGCATTTAAAAAGTTTTATATTAAGTATTTATAAAGTGATATTAGTAGAAATATTAAGTATATATAAGAAAGATTAAACATGCATAATATAAAGGTGGCCATCTGGAAACAAAAATGAATCAGTTCATACATGAGAAGTTTGTGTCAGATATACTTCACAAAGTAAAATAAATTTTCAATTTATATAATAAAATAAATTAGACAATCTTGTAATATAAAAGGATCTATAGTGTTTATAAGGTATATATATTTGTGAATTATCAAATAATAATATCCAACTTTTCATTTCTTATTGTTTATGTTCTAATATATTTAGAAAATAGAAATATTTATTTAAAATGTGAAAAATGTTAGTTTATGGCATTTATATAATTTTTTCATTACTTGTCATCAGTTGAAAATGAAGATATTGAAATACAAGTTAAAATTTTCACTTTACATGTGAACTTCAACTTCATGTATCTTCTGATCCCATAGAGATCCCATCATAAATCTTGGGGAAATGTACAAGGGAAATATGAAGTCAGATTGAGGATTTTTTGAAATTTTTAAAAGTCACTTTTTGAGGAATTTAAAATTTAAATTTGAATTTTTTTAAATTAAATTTTTTATCATGTTGCATATCAAATTAAAGGTCATAAAAAGAGTTTAACATTATATATAAACCAAGTTTGTACCACATTTAGTTTTTGAGAAAATGGCAATTAAGTATTTCAAGATGTAGCAAATTTTAATGAAAAATGCTTTGTAAATAAAATTAAAATGAAATACATTTCAAAAATAATTTCAGTGATTTGTTTCATAACTATGTAAGGACAGTTGATAAACCAAGTTTCATTAAAATCTGAGGGGTCGAGGGAAAAAAGGTGTGTTGATGTGACATGATGTAACTCTAAATGCAGTCCAGCTGGAAAATGCGTAACTCGGTTAAAAAACACATTAAAACAGTTCGTGTTCATATACAGCAGTTCTGGCCAATGCCGCGCTTCTTTGAATACGTCTTTTATATATATATATATATATAAAAACCATTAATTAAACATAACCTACCACCATCAAATATTATGAATTAAAGCTGTAAGTAAAAAAAAAAAAAAAAAAAAAAAAAAAAAAAAAAAAAAATTATTATAAGAATTATTATGGTAGAAAAAGAAAAAATTGGACACCGACAAAAAATGGAAAAGCTTATATATTGAATTACGTTGTCAAGGGCACAGAATTCAATGATATAAGCAAAATGTTTGTTTTCTGTGAGAAAAATAAGCTAAAGCTAAAAATTATTTTCCCCTGTGCCCAAACAACCATTAAAATCAAGTGAATTGATTAAAAATGAAAACAGAATAGAAACAAATAATATGAAATGGAAGAATCAATAAAACCTATTTAAAAATTTATAGGATATAAAATATAAATAATAAACACCATACCGATTAATATTTCAGTATTTTACAAATATCCACGCGCACATGTCTACCAGAATATCATAAAGATTAAGGTGAATAAAACAGTTAAGAAATCACAGTAATTGATACCAAAGGATGCAGTTAATACATTTTGAAATAAATTTTGAAATACCTTGTTAAATACATTTAATATAATATAAAATAAATAGATAATAGTGCATTTTAAATAATGTAATTACTAAATTAATTAATAATTGTTTAACAATATCGTCAAAATTTAGCTAAAAATACCCCCTGGTGTAGTAAATTATAACTGAAATGGAGCTAGAAAAATTAAAATTTAGAGCTATCTTCAAAAGACAAATTTTGGTCCTGCCATCTAGTATTACTTTTATTATTCAACTGTCACAAGATAAATATTTGTAAGCATTTGAATGTAAATAATTTTTTTAACAGCAAAACCAAACATATCCTTATATATAGATAATTATAAACCTAATATAAACCACACAATGTATTAAAAAAAACTATTGTTAATAAAATTTCAAAGCATACAAAATAGAATATTAGCTAACTTATTTAAACTAAACTAAGAATTTAAATAATTCTAGAACATTGATAATATATAGCATATAGCTATATGCTATAAAACAAAATAAATTCAGTAATAATTAATATAAATAATTATTAAAAATAATATAAAAATTATTTTTTAAATCAATTATATATAAGATAATTATAAAATGAACAGGAAATAAAAAACATATGGAAGTATATAGAAGGTTAAATGATACTTAAATTCCCATTACTTAAAAAGCACAAATATAGAGTGTGGATTATTTTCATACATCCATAAAAATCCAAAAAGTATGAATGTGTGACATTCAAAAACATTAAACCGATAATAAATTGAAAATAGATAAATATCAAAAAGAATAGAGGAATAATAATAAAAATAATTACCCAATTTTAATACATACAGTATAACTATATTTATATTAAACATACTTATATGTATATTAATCACTATAAAAATGGCATACTATTAGTAATTAATAAGATATTGTCCTTAGTAAATTAAAATTTAATAACAAATAATTGTAAATTAGATTAATCAATAATTAAGCTAATTATAATATTAATGAAATTCTCCAATTACATATAAAATATCAAATCAACATCCATATAAAATACGTATCAAAAATATAGTAATAATTCAAAAGCCCCCCCTACTTTTTTTTATAATTAACCATTGCGTATTATCCAGACAACACCACCCTCCTCCGTACTCTAACATCTACCCACCCAACCAACCTATAATAATTTTTTTTATATTATTTTACAATTTTTAATTTTTTATAGATATTTTTTTTTTATAATTTTTTTTTGTAATTTTGTTTACGCATGTGTTAATTTGTTTTAAAAGATCATGTAAGAAAAGTACTAATTGTATATTAATGAATATATGAATTTTTTGGAAAACCATGATTTAATGCATCATAAATTAGTTTTTTAATATTATTGTTAATTAGAGGAGAAGAACATAAACATTTTATTCTATATAAATTATTAGGTAGTATATTTCGAAATACAGAATGATGTAGACAAGATTTGAAATTTGTAAATGTATTAACTTTGAATTTAAATTCTTTACGTTTGTCATATAAATCTGTGATTGTTTTGTTGTCTTTTATTGTAATTTTAAGATCTAAGAAGTTAATTGTATTGTTAGATAAAAGGTTTTCCGTTAATTCCAAATTAGTGGGATAATCTACTGGAAATGGAGTAATTGCAGAATGATCAGTATCAATTAAAATGATGTCATCAATATAACGATATAAATGTAGATTATTATTAGTAAAATTACGTTCATAATGATATAAGTATAAGTCTGAGAGTAAACTGGATGTACAACCGCCTTGTGGTATACCGACATGCTGTAAATATAAAGTGTTATCTTGCAAGATATAATTATTATAGATAATGAAGTTAGTTAAAGATTTAAAATATGCAATATCAATATTAGATGGTAATTCCAGTTTTTTATAATACTTTTTAAATAATGCATTTATAATTTTATGTAAATCTAATAGGTCTATATTATTAAAAAGATCTTTGAAGTCATATGTCGTTATATTATAAACACAATGAAGATTTTTTAAAATATTGACCAGTTGATAGCTATTTTTTATACAATGTGTATTATCATTGTTTGTAGTAAGTACATATAATTGATTAAGAATTTTTAAGAGAAGTTTATTGGCTTTATTATTATATGTATTGCAACCAATAGTTACAGTCCTAAATTTAATTGGAGTTTTATGAAATTTGAGAATAAGAACTAAATATGGATAATTAAAGTTAGTAGATAAAATATTTAATAGTTTATAATAACTTCGAATTTTACGATTATTTACAATTACATTTTCATTAGTTTTTTTAAATTACTTATTAGAAGAAATACAATTTGTAAGAAGTTGGTGATA